>CAADRB010000008.1:2139570-2192996 GCA_900708905.1 Hymenolepis diminuta
AGCTAATAACCCACGGCAGATAAGAAGGCACGTTTTAGTCAACACGCGTGTATTAACGAAACTCCCACTCAATCGGTATCGACTTAAACAAATACGAATAATGATCAAGTGTCAAGTGTATCGGGGGGGAAATAAAGAAAGAAATTACATTTTTGTTCATAGAAGAAATATTGGGAACGGGTGAAAATAATTATCATTTCTTCTAACAGCCACAAACATGTGAAGAGCCTTAATTGAGTTACAGAACAGCAATTATGGGGCCTACTCATCGGTTTTATGTGTGTTAAAATACAGGGACACCTTACGTACTTTTAGAAAAACAAATGATGAAACTGTTAATGGTTAAAATTTATAATTTTTTGTAACAAAATAAATAAACATAGTATTAGACTAGGCTTAATTCTATGTATCCTCCTTCAGCTTCACCACCCATTCAATTAGAGTACATTAACCGACTCTAGATCAAGTGGTCTGGTGAGTTGTTTGGAGGCCATAAGTTTGGTGTGACACGAGGATGAAAATTCTAGACCATTCAATCCTTGGTTTTGAGAGCTTTATGGGATGGAGGCGAATCTTGTTGGAAGCCATAGGGTCTTTTCCATCGGCTACACCGTCTGTCCAAAGCGGCTTAACAATGATTTGAAGAGTCTCCAAATAGGCATCTTCATCTGCATTGACTCTGAGTCCTTGTGGAAAAAGTAAAGGAGTCGTGATTTGCCCCTCCCTCATTACTAACGACACCAAAAATCATCACTGTTGCTGGAAAATTCGTACGCATTACAGTTGAAACTTCAGTAGAGTCCACCCACACATAACCACCCATCATTTCTTGGACTGGCTTTTTCATTCTAGTGGAAACTGTTTTCGGCGGAGAAAAATCAAGGATCGTCCTATTCTTCTGGATGCTTCAATTTATTTAAGGAGGCTTTGGACACGTTAAACTATTCTCTTGAATTTTTGCCGACATAAACTGACCTCGCCTAAGAATGTATGATTTACGTCCGAGGTCTTGATGAACAGCATTCTTCAGTGTTCCTTCAGACATTTGAAGTTCTTTGACAAGATGGCGCTCATTTAATTTTCAGGATTTTCGTCCATCATGTCGTGCCATGCACTATTCTGACAAAGTCTGAGTGAATCAGCAGAGCGTTGAAAATACTGCTTTCTCATCTCCATTGTTTCTATTCAGCAGCTCCTCTCTAACTTTGCCATAACTTTTAAAACCTTCCAATGTCTAAATTCCTGTGTTTTGCTTTTGTAGACACTATTACAGCGTGTCATTTCACTTCATTAGAAATAGTAGTATCTGCAATGAGATCTACTGACATTAATAATACAGGAATTATTATCGAGTTAGTTTAAAGTACAAGCCACACGCGTCCTCAGGTATTTTACCCACTCTGTATTTAATCAAATTAATAACTTAATCAGTGCGGTTCTTGAACACATTCAACTAAGACATGACAAAAATTTAAGTAGACGATTGATTTCACTACTCAAATTCATTTCTGACTTCATTTTCAAAAATGAAATAATTTATGTCTTAAACCTTCTTCTCGTCACTGGCCTGAGATTTTTAAAACTGTACTTGCATATCGCCTAAACCGGTACACTCCATAGCAGAAGGGAGCTCCTACGCTGCTTTCAGTAATTGGAGAATTACAAATCTAAAATAAGGTCCAAAATTAAGAGACATAATATATGTGCATTTCGATTATCGAAATGTTTACATTAGGAGTTAGAAGGAGTTTAAATTATTTTAGGCCCACAAGTAAGTATTTCATTGTCCAAAACTATTTAAGTCCTGAAATAAAATCAAGAGTTGGGAACAAGTGTATATTTGCGATGTATGCTTGTATTAATGTTTAGCGCAAAATCGGTGAGGACTGTTCAACTATGAGCACAAATAACCCTTAAGAAATGATGTATTATGAATAAAAATGTTATCATTGGAAGTAATTTTAGTGGAACTGAGTCATAAAGTTCAATAAACAAAATGTTAAAAATTTATCAAAAGCATTTATAATATTATAATAAATTATTTTTATGATTTGATGCCACGGATTACTTTGCATATTAATCAATCACTACACATTCAATAATTCGTTTTAGTTCATTCGTTTTAAACACTTCTCATAATACCGGGAAATCCATAAATATAAAACTCGGTCATTCGGAGTTTGAATTATTTAAATTGTCATCAAATTGTCATCATTATATTAATAAATTCACGGTACGTTTTCTCTCTACACAAATAAACGGTCATTTCTATCTGCAGGCGTAGCATCCCTGCACTTCTATTTTGTCTCATTTTTGATGTTTACCATTTGCAATTTTAGGGTACTTGCTTCGATAGATCTAGTATATCTTGTCTGAATTGCACCATCTCATTCTCTTAGCTCATATTTTGAATAAAATAACAACTTCCTGACGGCGTAATTTTGTTTGATCAGCCATGTTTGATTTTCTCTTTTTTCGTTTTAGCACAATGGAAATTACTGATAACACAGAAAATGTTGCTCCCCCTGCCGAGGAAGTCTCGGCTAAACAAACTGACGAGAAGCCCAAAGAAATCGTAACTGAGGTCGAGGAACCAACGGCGGAAGAAATCGAAACAAATGAGGGCAAAAAGGAAACACCCGAAGAGCCTGAATCGGAACCCGTTGTAGCTCAACCATCTTCAAGCGGAGACACTGAAGTTCGTCAACCGCGAGTTCGCAGACAAGTCCAACGCCTGTCCGACATGTTAAGTACAAGCTACGCCAAAGAGAAGGAGGCAAAGGAGAAAGCCTTGGACGAGATACTAGCGAAAGGTTCCGGTACCCCCCTTGGTGAAATTCCTCTTATTGAGGCCTCTATCAAGAAATGTAAACCAGTGGATTTAAAAGTACTTCACTATGCCTGTTTTGGTCGAGCTGGAACTGTGAATGAAGTGCGATCGAACTTGAGGAAATTCAATGGCCTTCCTTTTGACGCAAAATCTGATGAGTATGCTAAACGGGAGGCTGCTCTTAATAAGGAAGTATTTTATCTTAAAGCAATTAATTGTTTGACTCATTTTGTTTACACCTTCAAAGCTGTCTAATTTCTCATTCTGGGAGTTGTCAGAAATTGCTTTCGAACTTGTATTAGTTTGCTTATTTATCTGTAAATGTTCTTTTGTTTATGAAGTTGTTAAATATTATTCTAGTCGATTAAGTGGATCCGTATGAGATTGGGATTTTTGGTGGAATTATGTTTTTTTTCTTATGCAGCTCAGTTTGTAGTTTCCGTTTACATCTTCTTATTCATCTCTTTGCTTTAAGAAAAAAATTAACCTGTTGATTGATTTAAATATTCAAGATATACCTATTTAGGATATTCTCTGTCAGTGATAACAGTTGGAAAACTGAATTCTGAATATTTTGATTTGATATTTTTATAGTTGTCTTATTAAGAGTCAAAATTTCTTTTGTGTTTCTAACCTCTACGGAGGTTAGAATTACAATCGGTGTGATTGTTTAGTCTTAGAAGATGAAATATATTAATCAACAAAGTAAAGTAGAAGGTGATTGTTACTATAAGTGGAAGTCATGCTCTATTGTTTTACAGTTGCTATTTAGTTCAGAAAAATCTGAAACCGCTGTTTGATATCTGGATTTATGCATTTAAACTAATTTCATATTGAAATTCTGCCTTATTTCTACGATTTTTGTGAATAGTTTGTTACTCTTGTTACTTATCTATCTCAAATTTTAGATGCTGTCCAGATTCTAATACAGTCTAGTTGAATTAAGGAGGTTGAGTTATCAAACCTCAAGTGATTTCTAAACCCTATGATTATTTTTCTAATTATGTTGGCGACAGATATATGTTAAATGAATGAAATAAAGGTAAGGTTATGTTTTATTTTAGGAACAGTTCTGTGATCATTGTTGCTGTAGATTACGTGTCTTTATTTGACATTGGTTCTGTTGGAATCTAGCTTTGATATGCTGTGTTTGGCTTTTGTCGGTGTCATTTAACATGATTATTTAGACTGTTGAAATATTTCCCTTTGATCTTATTCATATCCCGAATTCAATTCTCAACTTTATGTTGACTCATGATTCTAGTTCTCGGTTTTCCCTTCTACAGCTGATCTCCTATGCTAACTTTCCAGTCTTTTTTTTGTGCGTTTGGAAATGGTTTTGAGTAAATTACTAACTCCTGATCGTAATAACAACGTTTTATTTCAATTTACTTTTCTAGAAAACCTGTAAGGGAGGTTCAAGAAGCACTGCGTCACCTTCACTTGGAGGTTTCAGGTCCCCGAGCTCAAATTGTCACCCGTCTGCTTGAATTCTTGCTCAAACCAGAGGCCTCTGTAGTCAAATACAAGGGCAAACTTCCACCCTCCAAACGTAGTCGTAAATCCAAGACTGATTCTTCGTCGGATAGCAAGAAAAATTCCCAATCCGGACGAAAATCTAGGAAGTCTTCTAAGGTATGGTGGTGTTGGGCCGGATTTTTCCCGTTCCTGTTCGTTCTTTATTTAGTTTTTTACTATGGGATTAGTTTATGCATGTTGGCGATAATTTCAAATCTGTTGCAAGGGGGTCCTGTCCAAAACTCATTTTTGAAGCTTCTAGTGAGAATTTTTACCAACTGATTATTTTGGCCACGTTTTGGTTACTTTGATCAGTAAACTCGATCTTAAAAAGTCTGACTTGAATATGCTAAGATATTTTGTCGAAAAATGATCAGTTAATATTCTCGCATAAGCTAGTAATTGAACAGTGTGTCTGGCTTTCAATAACCAAGCTATTAGAACAATGAAGGATTGAAGTTAAAGATTTCATTGATTTGTTCTCGAAAATTGCTGAACAGCATTTTCTTCTAAAGATCTTCATTTGAGATAACTGAGTATTGAGTTCTTTTTATAAGATTGAGTGATGGTACCGCTTCCATACTCATGACTGCTGAATGGTTAGTTTGTGTAAAATAATTTTGTGCCTAACACGTTGTGTTGTAATCCATGGAAAGTCGAAAGGTGTAATTTTTCTTAGTGGTAGGGCGTCTGAGTACGTGGAATTGTCAAATATTCCCATTCGAAATTGAGGAGATAGGATCGAGTAGATATCGAAAATAGATTTGATTTGTTTGATTTTTCTCTTGGTTTGCATACTATTAACTTCATGGACAGTTCATTATTCTGTATTCCAGTATTCAAATTTGATTGTAATGCTGGTTCTTGTGTGAATTTGTATCCGTGATATCCTGTGCTTATTGGCCATTTGATTGACATGTTTGGTAATAACATTTCAACTCACTGCAATGCAGAAAATTTTACCCTTTTTTTATGCTGCGATAGCTAAAAGGAGGGGATCGGAAAGACGTTGAAAGTAAAGTTCAAGTATCAAAAGAGTCTTGCTTATAGGCTATTTCACGTTTTAAATTTCATGATTCACCGCCTGTATTATTGAGCAAATTCTTGTCCATGATATCCAGCGCTTTTTGATCGGTATTGAGGTCTGTCTTGCTACTTCAAATCATTTTTCTTCCAAGGTTGAGAATCAGAATGGTCCAACATGATTTTAAACACCTTACGTGATCTTAACATAGCGGAACTCCGATTGGCCAAAATTTTAACTTCGATATGATTTCAATGTTTTTTTCTTACAATGCTGAAGGTAGCGACATTATTGCTAGTAAACATGATTTTAGCATAACAGAGCTCGGGCAATGTATTTGAACTCTTGACTTACTCTGGCGATTTCCTCACCATATATGTATTTTATATATATTTAGGAAAGCGAAGAGGAAGAAGGTAGCAGCGATGAGGAACTAGAAGAAGAAGGGTCTGAAACAGAAGAAAAACCCGAAACTACTTCAGCAACTTCGACCAAGGAGGCCTCAGATAGCGATGATGATGATGGTGATGATGATGATGACTTCTCTCCAGCTGGTGGTAAGAAGCAGAAGAAGGTCGCTGGCAAAAAGAAGTTTGCACCCAAGAAACGTAAGGCTGCATCTACTAGTAAGTCCGCTACCCCAGCCAAGCGACGAAAACGCGCAAAGAAGGCTGAGACAGAATCTGAGAGCGAGCAAGAGGAAGACGAGCCCACTCACTTAGAGGAGTCTGGTGATGAGAATTCGAAAGAGGAGAAAACTGATGAGAAGACAGAAGACAAACAAGATAGTGATGATAATGATGATGACAAACCGTTAGCAATGGTGTCTTCCTGTTCTGTAAAATCGGATGAAGCAAAATCTGATGGTATTGAGAATCTGGCTGCTGCTGCAGAATCGTCAAAGCCTGCTGAAGGGGAAAATGAATCTGCTCCTTTTCCTTCGGATGAAGAGTTGAAGGAGAAGACTATTGAACTCTTGATGAAGTCCAATTTGAATGAGGTCTCCATGAAGACTATCCGACAATCGGTATGTGTGAAGCCAGGTTTCCAACCCTTTACAATTGGTGTTCAATTCCATGCATTATAGAAAACGGAAGTAATAAGTTATTTCTCTATTACTGAAGTTAAAAAAGTTGAGCCACGTTAGTGACCAACTGAAAATACCTGTTGCTGCTGACTCCTTGTATGCTAGTGAAGCAGCGGTCAACTTGATCGTTTGCGAAGTCAGATGACACAGGTTCGGTGCAATGGTGTCTGTGATCGGAATTGTCGACCTCATTGATTAAGTCTGGCTAATAAGGGGTGGGGAGTGGCAGAAATCTAGTTTCTCATCTGAGAAGCTCCATGACGCTAGCTCTCCCCAAGGTAAGTGTTGGAAAGCGCGTTCCTAAATGTGCTTGGAGTTAATTTGTTATAATGCCAACTGTGTATAGTATAACGCCCAAGACTGACAAGAGATCGAAATAAACAAAGTCTATGAATAGTGCGTTGCTTTGATCGTTACAGCTGGGAAATATGTTTTATGGAAGTTAAATGTGAATCCAGATCAATCACTAAGACGAGTGTATATCGAGTGTAGCATTTACCGATCTAATACTACCAAATTATTAATTCTGAGTAGGGGAAGAAGGTATGGGATATGCGAATGCACTTGAAATATTATTGTGACCCGATCATAAGGTATCTCACAATGAGATCAAGAGTACTCTGTTTGGCAAAGACTCAATCTCCCTGTGCATTATCTGGGCTTTTCATTATCTTACCACTCTGTCATTCTGATATGTTCTCACGTTAGGGCTGACTCATTTTAACCAAGACCCGTCCATGTATCATACTGGTAACTTTTTTGTTTTCAATTTTCTAGAGAGGTTCATGTTTTTATTCTTGGCTGATTTGCCTTGACTGTTCTCACACTCCCCTATGTGATAAAGTTGTTAATGATTGTTTATTTGTTTTAGATCGCTGATTTATACGCTAGTGTCGACCTCTCCTCGAAAAGGGACTATATAAACGGTCTCATAAAGGAGGTATGTACCGCCACGTGAGATTATGTAAAAGCTATTTGTGGCAAGGTTACAAAACATTGCATAATTTTCATCAAGATCTTGTTCAATTTCCGTTTGAGCAATTATCAAATGTATCTCTTAGAGAGGTTTTATTGTTTTTTTTTGTTCTCTAAAATAAGCTCTGGAATTGGTCAAGTGGATTGGATTCTGCTTAAAAATTAAAATTATTTCAGTCAATTAAGTACTGTTGTCCTACGGTCTTATGATCTCCCTCCTCCATTTACTCAGGGGAAGCCATCTTATACTTGGTCTCAAAACTAGTGGTCTAGACAAATTCTCATGCCAGCAGTAAGGGTATTGCGCTCAACGCTCACAGTTTCAAAGTCAGTCCTCCTGGGTTCAATCGTAGCGGTCAACAAAAGTAGTGACAGATTTTAATTCCTGGATACTACTTATTTGCTCAATATGAGTGTTTTTAAAGCACTTCTTGGACTTAGGTATTGTGAAACCCGGATCATCGAAATTCAACGCACCACTGTAGTAAAAACCGCTTATGCCTGAGCTCATTAGAGGGCGATCATTATTAAACCAATATTGGTATGCGCTATCTTACCTCATTAACCTTAAACTCAAACTCGTGTGCTCCCAACGAAATGTAGCAAAATTGGAGAGTCATTTGTAGTGGTTAATAAGTGTAGGACTTTATATCCTTCATAATAAATTTTAAACTCGTGATGTTATCTGTCGCAACGATTTTTTTAATTACCCGCGTACGTGCAAAGTTAATACATGAAGTATTAGCTTAGATTTAGAAATGGGCATGACCTGTGGATTTCGGCGTTTATGTAATTCTTATGTGAGAACCTGTGATAGGAAACGGAATTGAGTGGCGGAAGTTCTGAGCTGAATTATTTTATCGCTGTTCCTCTGAATGAGATTTTACCCCTTCCATATTACTAGATAATCAGCCAACAGCTTACCCAATTTTCAGGGTTCAGGCAACTGCAGTCACCTGGATTTTTATTATCTGGTGGGGTATCCAATCACTTTCCTTTTTATTAACGAAAATTCGTCTGAGTTACGAGTTTTCCGTCTTCTTTCTACTGGCGTTCAATGTTTATTTGTATTATAAATCCTTTGCTGAACATTTTTTTTTGTAGTACCTGGCCACCAGTACCTAGATGTTCTCTCATCTACTACTCACCTCTATCGCCGACGAATTTTAAATAAGCTGGATTGATATTTTATTGTTAATTGTAATGTAAGGCTATCTCCCTTCCCTCTATCCAAAATTTTTGTACAACTGCATTTAATCCCTCCAGTATGTGTCCCGAGTATAACATTTTCTTAATATCTACACATGTATGTGTGCATTATTCTTCAATGAAACCTATTAAATTAAAAAATCTGTAATGGTTTTCACTTGACTTCTTTTTATGGTTTGCCTGTAACGCACTGCCACCAACTCTTGTAATCCTCACGTAACACTAATTTCCACTTTGTCTTTACATTTCAGTAATTTACCAAGTCGATATTAGGTTGTGCTAAGATGTACCGCTAATGCCATAGGTAATTTATAGTTTCCCGATCAGGTGATTAGCCAATAAGAGATCTCGTCTCATTTGGATTAGCCAATCAGGTGATGCGAATTAGGAAATCCTGGAGCAAATGACTGCATGACACTTTATTAAATTAAAATGTCAACTCAGTCTTAATAAAAACACCCTCTTTAGAAGTTAGCCAATTAAAACCTCTCACTTATGGTTGTTAATCACTTCAATGGCTCTGAGAACATAGCACAATTTATAAACATAATTCTGCTTAACACAAATTAAATTGTGTGATGGAGTTATTATCGATTTGGTCAAATAAATGGAGAAGTTAGCCATAATTGATTAGTCGAAGTTTCATAACAAACACGCCAGTAGTACTGATGAGTAATAAGTATAACTTATTTTTAGGCTTTCGGTGATCCACGTTCTGTTATTGCTTATCGCGGAATAAACGAAATCCGCAGGGAGAAACCATGTTGGAAAGCAACTCTCGTTTCACCATGGTTTTACATCTCAACAATTGGATTTCTTATTGCCCTTGGGATGGGACTTCACATCTATTCTCAGTCGAAATTGAAACCAGTAGATGTCGATCTATTGGAATTGGCAAAATGTCCTGCCTGCTTTGGACAGTCAGCGTGTCCTGCTTTCTTCAGAGGTGGTGTACGATTACCCACCCTCTATGGATATCGGCCAATCCATGCAAGTGATTTTGAAAAGTTCGATGGGTTAACGGATGTGGATTTAGGTTAGTTGGCAAGTAGGCTTAACGATTCCTAACTCTTCATTATGCCTCTATGCTTAAATGTTAGTATTATTATCATCAGACAGATGTAATTTTTGTATACTCTTATCATCAGAAAATATTTTCTGTCATAAAATGATAAGGTTACATTGGACTTAGAATGTGAATTGAATTTTCATTATTGGAGCTGTTATAACTAATGACTCAGTGCCTTCTCAACTCACCCTCATCTGTGAAGATTTGCTTACAAGCATGAATTCATTTTAAGCCGCACTTTTCGAACTATACTGATGTAAGATGATTAAAGGTCCCACTTTTCACAGAACTTTAAGGCGCCATTTTTCCCACCTAAAATTTGTTGGTATCTAGCAAACAAACTGTAATCCAAAACAAATACAGCTAGCGTTCTCTCCTTTAAATTCTTATTTAGAGACCTAATTTTCTATTCCTCTGCAATGCCCATTTCTCTTTTCTAGTTGTTTACGGTCTAGTTTTATCCATTTTAAGATAAATAACGGTTGCTTAACGGTGCATAGTTTTAATGAGTGCCTCAAATGCTTTTACCCGAAATTCCATCAGGAGCATATATAAACCTGTAGTGTAGCGGTTAATGTGCTCGTTTGTGAAGCCACAGATCGCGGGTTTGATGTCCATCGATGCACACCGGTTAAATCTGGCTTTTAAAGATGGGAAAGAGTTCCAGTTTCATATCATATGATGCTACTTCTCTACTCACTATGAGTGTTGAAAAATACCTTCCCAAACGGGCTTGGAAGTTATCATTGGAGGTATATGGTCTCGTAAGATATTTTATGTGATTACTTCATTGGTCATGCATTTCTCATTCGATGGGATTAAAGAAGTCATCCTGTTATCATTTATTACTTTCAATAGCAAAACAAAATTGCAAATTTAATCATGAGAAGACTTCTAAAAATGAAGATAAGTGAACTAGTTCAATAAGGAGTACAAAGGTGAAAATGTTTAGTAGAATTAGGGAATAAAATTGATGTTCGGAGTTTATTGAATATTTGACCGAATTGAGGGGTTGAGTTATAAGTAGAATGGTAGAATGGTACACTGTCCTGATAATTTATTTAAGTGGTATTATTCTTCAGGCATGTTAGAAAGAGAACCAGCAGTTCTGCGTCAACTTTATTTTCCCTCTACGTCATCAGAAGTGGATGTTGAAGTATGCCGACGACAGAGATCAGACGACTTCCAAGATGAAGCGCCCCTCCCAAGATGTATTCCACGTCTGTCAATTTGGAGATGGATGGCTACAGATGGCCCAGGAACGAGTGATCCAGTGGATGTGAATATTGTTAGAAACATGTCGGTCTTCACACGATGTGCGTCGCCAAGACTGTTGCAGCTTATTCAGTCAAGGTAATTAGAGTAACAATTTTGTTTTCGATTGTATATTTATGGCGGGATGGGTTCAGTATTTGAGAGAGACCAATCCTTGATGAAGGAAACTGCACGAGCTCGACTGCCACAAGATAGGATGAAGACAGAGTCGGTAGCAAATACTTACTGGGAGAGAACAGAAGGGTGGCAGCAGTCTTCTAAGTATGACGTGGAAAAAGTAATTAGGTGGAATGGTAAAGCTAATGCTGAATAACAGATGAAAATCGACAAAATATTTAATAGCCGAGGGACAAAGGTGAGGTAGGAAGCTATTAAAAATTGATAAGTAAAATTCGACAACATATAACGAATGTAGGTCATAAAGTCACCACATATTTGTGTGCCTGGATGCCTTATTGTTAAACGTCAATGCGTCCGTGCTGCTATCGATTTCCAATAATTGCTCATTTTTCAGGCCTTTGTTAAAATATGTGATTAATTGTGAGGGCTATGGTGTGACTCATTTACCCTATTTTAGTCAGTGTTTTTATTCCATTTTGTGCGTTATTCTAAATGCACCCCAACATATCAGAATACCCTATTCACAATAGTGATGCTAAGTTTTAATGGGTTAGAATAGTGACTCCTTTTATACTTGTAGGGCAATAGTCATTTCCATCATCTTCAGAGCTAGAGTATATGTTCGTTACCTACTCGTAGGATAGTTTTTAATTTGAGATCTGAAATTTTGGAGATTGAAATATGAACAGCGTGAGGGAATAAAAAACCATTTGAGATAGGGGTTAATCTTTTATTTTTTACTTTTCTTTGCTTTTTTAATATTCCGATTCAAGAAACTGGTGATAAATTTGGGGTTTTCATTTAGTTATTTATGGTCCATATGGATTTTAAGCAAATTAGTAGCACCTTGGAGCCCGTATATTGAAAAACTTGCATTCCTCCCTTATTTTGACCAGCACAATTGATCGTTCCTTTCACTGGATATGCACTGATGAGTATTGAAATCACAATATAACCAAGTTTCCTCTTTATATTTAATCAACTCATATTATCGTTGTTGAGCTCTTCTAAGCCTCCATTTCAGTTGAGATTTCCCCTCTTTCTCAAAAATTTTACTGATTAACACTTGCCCTAGGCATGGCTAGTAATGGTATTTGCGTCAGTCTAATAAAACCTTTATCAGTTAACTTAATCATTCCTCATCCAGACAGCACATTTTATTCAGCAGTCGAGCCCATAATTCACATAAGTCTCAAACAGGTTTATATAATTGTTTTCCATTTTGTCTGTTTTTCTAAAAAGGACTTCATCTTTGCTACAAATAGGTCCTAACAATTCTTTTTTGGGTGATACAACTGAACTTCTCTATATTGAGAGCAATGGACCTTTTTGTCCATTAACCGCCAGCCTCAGTGACCGTCTGAGTTTTTGTGATTCGGCCACGTCTAAGGTTCCCATAAGACGAAACACAGTCCCTTCTCTTTCTCAATCAATGTTTTTACTGCCTTAGACATTGGTCTGATTTATCCCCGCGTCTTCTATAGGAAGGAAGGTATCTTGAAGCCATTCGTCTGAGATTCGCATTCTGCCATTCCTTTTAATGATTAGAATTAACCAGTGCAATTGGGTATTCATCAATAAATATCAATCTCGTGATCTCTGGCTCGACAAACGTGCACTTTGATCACTGCAATGTCAGAGCAGTTCCTGATCAGCGTGGTTTCGAGCACTGCAATTAGATTAATTCGATCATATCAACTTAATTGAAGACCTACTAAATGAGCGTGATGCATGACTGTTTGATATTGCTTTGCTATACACGCTGATTGCGCAGGCGAAACGCATATATAAATGGACAAGTGAAGCCAGTAGCAAATTTGACTGGAAAGCTTATAAAATGAAAGTTAATCCTCTATAAACACTTGTACTAAAATTATCCGTTGTATCTTAACATTTTATCATCTTTCTGTAGATATCGTGAACGTTCTAGCAATCTACATCTACCTGCTCAAAAATTGTGGCTGCGTTTTGATGAACTGACACTTCTCTTCAATCTGGCAATCAATCCACATATGGTTATCGCTACTACCTTTCCTCCTAATGAGGGTTGGCCATTCCCCCTTCAAATAGGAGCCTGCGGTCGAATGACCCTGGAAAAAGGGACCACAAAACCACTTAGTCTTTTCGTTAATGTAAAATTCTGTGTAGATATTTTGTGTCTACTGAAATTATATAAGTAGCTGTATATATATATCTTTCAGGCTCCAGTGAAAACAAGACTTCAAATTCTCAAAAGTCTCCTCCAGATACCTTCTAAATTAATTTCAAATGCAACCCTTGTTGATCCAAAAAATGGGGATTTCGTCCTCTACTTGGGAGATTATCGATGGAATGTCTTTGGGGTTGATCCGTTCACCTACCACGTCAGCATCATTCAAGCGCGTCATATTATTGCCGTGGATTTGCGAAAGGTGAGTTCATTGGAGACGTAATAGTTTTATTAATGTAGATTCAGTAGAAATATTGGAGTGTGCTGTTTGTTATTTCCCTGAAGAAGAAAGTTGGTATTTAAAGATTTTTTGATATTTTTAAGGAATAATTCCAACATGTAATTAAATTCCTAGGTATATCATTGCTCAATTTTTAGCTGTGTTGTAAGTGCTCCCTTAAGATTAATCGAATTATTAATAGCAGACATTTCAAGATACTGATTGAGCAAAAGATTTTCAGTTGTCAGAATCTAAAGTCAACAGGATTTTTAATGATTTTTCTCCACGGAAGGTGTGGCCGTTTTTGTACTCTATGATGTTCATTTAATTTGATCATTTGTCATTTATTTTTATTATTAATTACTGATATTTTCCTGATCTTTTCGTGTCTTCTTACATTACCGGGCAATTGTGACTTAATATGCGGTCACATAATGTAGAAATATACTCGTACTTTTGCTTCCTGATTTGCTTTTACTATCATTCAATTATGCTCCATCGAATTTCGACATTTTTTGTTTAATTGTCAACTCAAATTATTTCCAAATGCTCATCCATTATAATTTCCAAGCACATATGGGAGAGCAATTTTCAGACATTCATTATGGAGTCTTTCTGATGAAAAACTCGAATTTTAACACTCCTTTTGCTTATCCATTAACCTACGCTAGTCGCTATATCAACTAGGTGCCCATCCATGGGCCTTGAACTAGTCACTTCTTGTGTGATTTGTTAATAAGCGATATTAATATATAAGCTGTCCATCTCGTTTATAGATATAAGGATTTAGTTTCTTAATGGGATCGACAGCTTGTGTTTGCTTAATTGAAACATGTTTATTTCAAAATTGGTGAAATTTTATTGGGCTTTGCACTCATGGCTTGATTAATCTCTCGCTGCAACATTGCTGTTCTTTCTTCAATGACTAAATGATTATTTTTCTCATTTTATATGAACGGATAGAAGTTGATTTCACACTTCCCTAACGTTCCTATCAATTCATCGTATTCAAAACTCCTAGTCAGAGCTCTCACGGTCGTGCTATCTTAAATTTATATCTGTATAGTTTGTATAATTTTACCCTCTGTTGCATAAATTTCCATGTCTAGACTGTCAATCGTCAAACCCTCCTATCCTCTCTTTAATTAAATTTTACGCATGTATACCACATACCCAGCCCTTTTTTTCAACACCTCTTAACTGGGGCGCCAAGCTCTACACAGCACATGTTTCTTCGGTCACGGAAACACACTGCATGTTGGTTCCTTCTACCTCGTTCTTACACTTTTCTGGTCTCTTTCTGTTCTCCTGGTGTCACCATGGTGCAATGCATGAATTTTCTCTGATCACATTTGCATGCGTAGATGTATGATGCCAACTACAACTACTTGGGGTCTTTCACATTTGCATTTTCCTGCTTTAGATTACTCTCTCGCTATCGCTTGCGCCCACGACTAATATTAGTCATTTGCAAGAACTACTTCTTTGCTTTTTTAGAATTGCCTCAATGTATGTGCTAATAGAACTGAGAAGTCAGCTCATAGACGTAGGATAACCTGTGAGATTATAAAATACTCCCCTTAATGAAAGGCATGATAATGTTGAAATACTATATGGTTTGCCTAATGAATCATTAATTCTGAGCTCTCACTGTCGAACCACATGATAAGTTTTGAGACACAGCTGTATCTCGTATATCCACCTAGTTGATATAATATGCCAAAATATGATTTAGTAAAATTTATCCTCTCTGGAGTCTTTTGGGTCCTTGTCTGTAGTTCCCAATACGTAACAATAAGCAATTCTGTGTTGAGTATAGGCGATCATAACTGTGTAAGGATTTTTTTTCCCACAATGAATGGATGAAGATTTAAGGTCACCAAAACATTTGATCTTCAAAATTCAGTTATTTTTATTATTTATTTATTTTGGTGGTATCTCCACTTATTGTTAAATAGCAGAAAATTGTTGCATTTGCCGTTGACTCCTTGGAAGAAACTCATTTTCGACACCTTTCTCTCAATCTATCACTTGCAAAAAGTGCGCATTCTGATAAAAATTATTTCAGAGTCCTCTGATAGTGCCAGGTATGTACAAATTATGGGGCCAAGGGTAAGCCAATGTTTATCCGAGAATTAAAATAAAACAAACCAGATGCGGAGCGAAAACTGTTGAGTTCAAGTAAAATGATTATTGATCAACCCGTTTTTGGATAATTAGACGTCACCATTAGTGCCGTTTTCAAATCGTACCTCTCTCTAGTTCGTGTTTTTATGACTCAGATGCTTGGGATTTCTCACATTATTTCACCGTAACTTGTAGTTCTCAACCTCGCTGAATCCGAACACTTATTGTTTAATGGGAAGTAGCTGGTCGTTACCGTTATTGTTATGACCCACAGTAAAGCAAAAAATGTACAATTTTTAATTGTGGAAAGCAACTGCCATGGAATAACGAATCGTCTTACTTTATTTGATTTTTGGATTCGGGTTGTACAATATTTGCTAAATGAACAGTTCACGTTCCTGACTTCAAATTTCACGATTCTTCCCCTGGAATTCAGCAAATGCTTGTCTGTGATGTTCAGTACCTATTGACCTTTTTTAATAAAAAAGGGTCGATCTTGCGGCTCTAATCAATTTTATCTTCCAACTGATGAGAAAACAGGTTGATTATACACGATTTTCAGCAACTTACAGTTTTAATATAGCAGAGATGAGGAGCCTAAAATTCTTAACCCAACAGAGCTCCATAAGCTGTGTCCGCTCAAGGTGAAATTAGTTGGTTATATTCGATATTTCCTAGAGCTTCCGTTAAGTGAAATTTACCCAAAGAATCCTCCATTTTTTGAAATTCCATATCGATTATAATAGTACATATAGACAGAATCCCTAATCGGCCTTTCAAGTATCTGATTTTCTGGATTATTGCAACGTTTACTGTGTAGTTAAAATGTGAAAACGTGTTTTTCGTGGAATATACCTTTCGTTACACATTTGAGATGGTTTGAAACGATATCTGGTATTTAGCTTTTTCCACTACTATGAAATTACATTTATGGGTGGGCTTCGGCTTTCAAAATAATATGTAATTTCTTGAAATTTGAGAATGGTCATCCTGCGCTTTTTCACACATTTCAGTTAATAAGTATTTAATTTGTTGCAGATTGAAATAGCTTTCATGGTTAGAAAAAGATTAATTTAATTGAAGATCGAAGTGAGAGAATTACTGTATCACATTTGCTGTCCGTACTGGTACTTCCGGTCTATGGCTCATCAATATGATTCGATATCCAATTGCAGATATTTATCAATAATCCATTCAGGTGCTCAGATGTATGCTTTTGATCGTATACTTCGTAATCATGGGTTTGTGCTAGAACAATTCTTAATCTGGAGTTCGGAGATGGAGCTAATCTCTGGAATTTATTTTGATTCGAAGGTAAGAACATGTTTCTACATGTTCGAGTGTTTGTTAAAACGTAAATTTCTTTCTTATTTGTATGTTGCCCACAACAAGTCACAAAATTACAATTTTTCATCCCGGGAAGGCATATGAACACAGGGACCGGTTCAATGTTGGCTAAAAAAGGGGATCGGGTTGAGGTCGAAACCAAAATTAAGGAACCAAAAGAGTCCCTAAAATTTTTCTCCTTTGAATTCTCGTTGTACGCATTTTGCTTCTTGTATGTAATCCAGCGCTCCATATTATAATGCTCCAATGTTCAAATTTCATGATTTTGTCTTTATGTTCTTAAGTAAATTCATGGTCGCGGATTGATCGATTGATTACTTCTGGTTGTTTGGCAACCACCTTGGACACGTTTTTCTTCTTATAACTCGGATACTAACAAACGTGATTTTGATGAAGCTGAGTGATTAAATATCTGATGCAACTGCATGTTGACAAATATATAATCTGACTGCCATTGTAATAATGCTGGGCACCCACTGATGTACGCTAAGACTAACACTGCTCAGACCCCAGAAGGAAAATGACAAGTTATTGTAGATCAGTGATGGCTTCTTTTCATTTTATTAAGAAATTATAACTGTTTGCATATTGCTTTGAATATGTGGGGCTGACTGGCTGTGCGATTAGCCAGTAATATAGCTCTGGGAAGACCACGAGGTTCCCAAGTAAACAATATTCGAAGAATACAACGCTCGAAGAAAGAGGAGTTTACAGTAACTTTCAATTTCTTTTCTGGACATTGGAAATATTCGGTTCTGCTCCCTATCATTATCATTTTGTGCAAATCTTTTCTCATAAATTCCTTTCTTTTAATTTTTAAGGATTTAGTACTGGAATCGAAAATGTAATTTGTTGGTTTTTTCTTTTAAAAATAGAATGGTATTATCTTTTCTCTTTATACCCTCACCGTTACAGAATAAAGAAGTGAAATCTCCCTTCGTAATCGAAACCAACGCCACTTATATTCAAGACGTCTGCCAAGATCATGCATTCGCCACTGATCAGCCTTGTTTATCTGAAGAACATGTCAGTGGACTTTGTCGCAGTAATCCTCCCTCCGATCACAATTATTGGGCAGTTTGTATGACCGCTATGTTTGGTGATCGTCTATTGGTCAGGGACATGTCTCGTGATCTTCTCTTTAGCCTAGAGCAATGTCTCAAGGATTCCCAGGATGGCGCTAGAAGGTCACATATCGAAGCGGCTTTGGAGGTCATTTCTATGGAATTAACTTATTAAAAAACTTTGATTTTACGAACTACTAACTGTAATTTACCTGGTTGTCTGTTTTAACCCTAATGTAACACTCCAATTGTTTTTTTTTAAATAAATTATTTGAAGTTTATTTAATATTTTCTTGATTTTAAAAGGTTTAGCATCGTATTCTCGTTCAAACTAATGTCTAATTTTTCATAACAGTCGCGGAATGCAATGATATATTAGTAGTATTTATATCTACAGTGCTGTTTTATTTCTATCATATAGGATTTTGTTGAAGTATTCGTTTTATCCTTGAAGAGCACTTAGATATATATAAAGATTTATCGGCTAGGTAGAAGACTCTGCCTAAGCTAACACCCTTCTAACATGTAAGGACCACCATAAGCATGAAAAAGGGACAGAGTTTGTAATAGAACTAGGATAGACGATCTAGAAAACTGTGGAAAGTGGAGTGAAAATAAATTTTATTTAATTTAGGATAATTTTACAACCAAGAGAGTGTAAAGACTAACAACCAGAGGTAGACGATGTATATTTGAGGTCCTTTGGATAGTTAAATGTTAGAAGAAGAGTTGATAAGTCTCAAACATCGAGAACATGAACTCACTCAGATACCTGGTGCTCCTGAGCCTTAAACTTTGGAATATTGCAACATGCATTATGCACGTTACTTTGAAATTGGACCACCTGGTGTATCAGGAAATCAAATGAAGTAATGTTTTTTATGGTAACTGTACGTTGTTTTACTTGAATTTAACGGTCTCTTTTCTCCCATATTGGGACATTTTCCTATTTGTTAAATGCTTTCTCATAATTAAGTGTAGACGTTTTTGCTTTGCCGTGGTTAAAACTAATATTAATCATCATTAAAATATTTTATTTTTTACTTGATGATAAGCTTAACTTGCTTCCCGACATAATTCTTTATATCTCAAAGACGCCGTAGATTACGTCTTAGTACTGGCTCCAACAGAGAGCAGGAAGGCAGAAAGGAGAAGTCTACATAGTTAAGAAGGAAATTTAATTATGAAATATAAATAACATGGAACATTAAACCATATTGAGATGACGTGGGAGAGGGTTTCCGCGGGGACACGGGACACATACAGGTCAGTCTATGTAACAAAAAAAGAGGGAACTGAGTTAATGAAGGGAAATGGAGAAAATTGTCATATTGGTATAATTCAATCCGAACAAGTTTGTTCTGGACATTAGTCTTCGAAATTATAAATGATGGAAAATTTTTTCTTATACTAATGAATATTTCACGCAAATTGCGTATTCACTTTAGCCCCTGTATCTATTTGAAAGACGGATTAGTGGTATTCTTACTCAGACGAAGCAATCCCAGACTGAATTACGTTTATCCCCTCCTTATCGCATTTTGTGTGAATAGTGTCGTACTATTTTCGAACTAATGACCTCTTCAGACGTCACAATGCAAACCACAACTCGGTCATCCCAGAGATTTCTTTGGTAAAATAGACTCGATACAGTTAAATCTAATTCGGACAAAAATGGATACAACTCGCGAAGTACTAAGTAGTAGATCTTATAGAATTATTCATTTTCGAAAATTGCTATCTCTCCATTACAATCTGCATTATATCAGAAATGTTTTCATCATCAAGACAGTAAAATTTGCGTCTAGACCTGTCTGAATCGGAGTAATTAACTGATTTAAATCTCAGTATCGGGGTCTTCTAACCCCAATTTGATATGAAAAGTGAGGCAACTCAAATGACCAAAAAACTTCAACTGCGTTGAAGTCATTCCTTTGAGTTAATCAAGACATCAGACCACAGAAATAAATTATTCAAACCCCACCTCTTTTACCCTTTTGCTCACACCAATGCCGTCTATCTCATCGCCTATTGGCTATTTATGCCGTAGTTAACACTTACGCACTTACGGTGTTCGACCACACTGAAAGATGGAGGTCTTTTTCACCTCCGTCCTTATTCAGAAGGCAACTACACTGTCAAAATGAGAACAGCACGTAAACTTTGGGTCAGCCTAGTGACAGCCGGAATCTTTTGTATACTTGCTGCTATAGCAACCAACCTAACGGCGGTTATATTCCCCCATTGGATGGAATATAGTAAAGCCAATGCTGATGTATATCCCAATCGTGGAGTCCTGGAGAGTTGTAAAGGTATGTACATTCAAACAAAACTTATCTAAATCAAACAAATATCCTTCATGAATTTTAGCTAAATTATTCAACTCTTAACTAAAATACGATTTTAATTTTTTGGATCTCCTTCGTAAAATATTAAATAATTTTTTGGTAAGGAGATGAGAAAAAAAGTTTATTAATTAAAAGAATATTTCACACATTAGATACTGTTTCGGTTTCATTTTTGATGAAATATTTGTGACACTGTCCCAATAATAATCTAATCCGAAGACCTGTTTTAACCAGGGTTAATTATATAATTCGATTGAGGATTTTGGGTATAAGGATATGAGTTTAAGAAATCTTTCATTAAGTCCTCAATTTTATATTGCCTGAAAATACCACTTAGTCGTTTTATGTAATTTTAGCCTCTGCTTTTTAGTAAAAAGCAAATTATTTAGTTAATGACAGTCAAAAACTAAAGTCCAGACTTACTGTAGAAAAGTATAATTGATTATCTATCCGAGGTAGAGCACTATTCAAAACAATTTAAAGGAATTTCGAATATTTCACTTAATGAGTGAAGATTTTTACAATGGCAACATATTAATAAATACAAATTTTTATTTTATTTATCAGGAACCTTCGGAAGTGAATGTCAAACTATTTCGAATCCCTGGCTACTTTACCATGATTGTATGTTGAACATTATTATTTTACCAAAATTAATGAAATTTCTTAAAGATTTACGCTTCCAGTTGTATCCTATTTGTCACTTTGTTATAGTGTTGGAAAATTATCATTTCACTAAATCGGGATCTTTTCATTATATAGGCATTTTATCTTCTGGAATCTGTGATGAAGCACAACAAAAGAGAACTAATGTGATTACCCGTGAGTCTGGCAATATTACAATAAGAAAATCTCAAACTCCAATCTCAATAACATTCAAATCAAATATAATTTTATATTAAAAATCTCCTAAAGCGGCATCAAAAGATATTTAAAATTAAAAATTACCATACACTTTTCATGGCACGTAAAATTTTTTATTACGTCAGGTCTTCGGATTGTCAACTGGACACTTCCTGTGGCCGCTCTCGGGTTAGAAACTATCACTTCATTTGCCTGCATTTTTTACCTTCTGGCTGTCCGATACTGCATGAGCAAACCCAGTGCTCAAAGTGCCCAATCATGCTTAGCCGTGTCCGGTTATCTCCTCTGGCTGTCAGGTTAAAGCCATTAGGAAATTCATTTTATTGATTATTAAGTAGTTGAATTAACTGAATTTTTCCTCTATTTCTACAGCAATCACAACTGTAATAGGAATAATATCATTCGAGGGAACATCAACTTTCGAGGGCATTACTACCAATATTAAAATTAAAGGAATGGCCGGAATGCTCAGACAGGCATGATGACAATAAATATTATTAGTTATAAATATTTATTTAGGAAGATTTGGAAACTTTAGAGAGAAATTACGGTCTATCATCCTACCTCAGTTGGGCGAGCGCAGGACTTGGAGTTGCAGCAAGCTGGCTCTGGATAGCTGCTTCCTTTGTGCAGCCACCGCCACATATTTCAAATCCGTCTATTTATGGATTAACAACATCGTCAACTGCTCCACTCTATCCACTTACTCCAAAACAACAGGATAAACAGAAAGCAACCATTTAAGGGGATCATTGCAAAAATGGAAGATGAATGCATGTTAAAAATTTGACTAAATTAGGATTTTTATTTGTCTTTATGCCGAAATATTCTGTTCCGACTTTCAATGATTAAACTCAAAATTTTTATGTTTATTCTTAATTTTCGTTGAGGAAAATAAATCATTATTTACTGGTAAATATCTTTTAATTATATTTTATCAAATAATTTTAATTAAACAGCTCTTAAATTTAATAGGCAATAATTACTTACATCAAATTATAGTTATGATTCAACCTTGACATTGTTAAAGCCTACTATTCATCGTATTGCCATAGTGACACACACGGTAATATATTCATGGCTGATCTCACGATAGTTAATGAGACGGTCTGTAAAAACCGTTCTAAATCGGCTGCTAGTGGAAAATTAAACTGTGGTCATAAAATAAAACCTGATTTATCTAATAAATTTCGTCCATCGGAAGTTCGGGAACTAATGCGGGAAATTATGAAGCAAAGTTTGGATAACGTGAAATATGACTACGATCAAATGCCAGGTTTTATTGCAATTATTTAATTACAAAATTTAGAACTTTCTAAAATGCTGTCAAAAAAAATTCGAGATAAACTTGTAAAGCGACAAAACTATAAGCGGTATTCCTTCCTGGTCCAAGTTATCATTGGCGAACAAAAGGGTCAGGGGGTTAAAGCTGCTTCTAGATGCTTTTGGGATAATGATACTGATAGTTATGCAGAGGCTTATCACCTTACACCGTCTCTATTTTGTGTTGCCATCGCTTTTGGTGTTTATAACTATTAATAATTTTAATAATGTATTTGATATAAACTATACAATTACCTATTTAACTATTATCACATATTTTAACTTCTACTGCACTGTGTTGATGTGATTTTATTTATTATTTTTAACGCTACATTTTTCTTACACTTTTTCTAATTTGTTTTAGTTTCTTTATTTACATTTCCAAAATATATCACTTTGAAACTTTTGAGTTTTCGTTTTTTCGGTGGCAGAATTACCATCGATCAGAAATGTCATTTCGCTCATCTTACGTTGAACTTTTCTTATTTTACTCATTTGTCTTCCCTTTTATTTCTGACATACTGCCCTTGTTTTTTTTGTACCTCACCGAATATACGGGCTTTACTATTGGTTTTTTGTACTATTGTTCTGTTTTTCTTTTGTATCAAACAAAATTTTACTTCCCGTTTAATTTTTTTGCTATTTTTCCCATGAGATTACACTAAATACATGGATAAATATGTTGCAATTTGTTATATGATAAAATGATCTCATATTCTCTTAATGCGTAGGAGATTCGTTATTATGGTTACTTATACCTAGATTCTGACCACAAGATTTAGTTTCGCTACTACTTAAGTCTTTAAGTAGAATGTTATAATTTAAGGAAATTGCAAAACAAATAAAAAAGGAGAGATTTAGACATCCATTTGGTATGAATCTCTTACTTTAGCTCCTAATCGGCCTATGCTATATATGAGGAGATCGGTTAACTTTCACCTGTATCTGAGTCTGATTCTGGGGACATTTGCTACGCTGTGTTCAGTCACTGAATAATCCAGAAGGAGAACACTGAAACTGACTGCCGTCTTTCGTAGAAAGATCCTAATCTGGAGTTACATTCATAAAAAGTCTCAACTTCTAAAATCCAAGACAAGCCAAGATGACTGACTTATTTAAAGTCGACATCAAGCCGATAGCACTTGAAGCTATAAAAATATTTTTAGAAGTTCCTAGACGCGCACATCCCTGAAGTCTCGTTATGGTGAACTTTATTTGGAGGTATGAGCCCAATTTCCACGTTGTCCTTTCTTTTCTTTTGGATAACTTTGAAGTCAGAAGTTTTGTTATAATTTCTGTTAGTAGTCTGATCCGGAGGTTTTTATTTCCTTCATCGATAATAAACACCTCATTCTTTATGATGAAGTTGCTTATTCTCAACTCTGCAACCAAGATTAGTATCGAAAATCGATTTACTCTAATTGATATCAATGGATTACTCTATTCAGGGAAAGAATACTATCAGTTCATAAAAATACTACTACACAGCTGATCAGATATTCGCAAAAATACCAACATGATCTTCACATTTTTGATAAGAAAATGAGAAAGCTACGAACAAACTTAATGGAATTGATTATACTATGCCGTAAAATAAACTTATACATCACTTAAGCGTCCGAAATCGTTGAATTAAAGCGGAAGAGTTGCAACTTAAGGCTGTAGATGAACATTACAGGTTTGGAAGAGAACGGAGTTTGCTAGTAGATGGCTATTAAGATGAAACTTAAATTGGAAATCTTGTGGGAAAAACTTAAGCTAGAATGAAACGCTACTCTTTTCTTAAATAAAGTTATTCTATTCGAAC
Organism: Hymenolepis diminuta; assembly: GCA_900708905.1. Lineage (NCBI taxonomy): Eukaryota > Metazoa > Platyhelminthes > Cestoda > Cyclophyllidea > Hymenolepididae > Hymenolepis > Hymenolepis diminuta. Next base: position 2,163,987 of record CAADRB010000008.1, read on the forward strand.
CCACTAATATTTTTCTAATTACCAGCATAATTAAAAAATTGGGACTTGATGTTTCTCTAAATATGAGCAAGCTTCACTTCTTATTTTCCACAGCAGGACTAAAAAGTTTTACAATCTTTCATCGTGGGGAAATATCCAAACATATAGGAAGTAGAAGTTGATTAAGGGAACTATAATCAGAGTTTAAAAGGGAGTTGTAGATTAGGTGTAGAAGTGGGAATCAGAGAATCAGAAGTACTCCATCTCATCTAACCTCAATAACCATCAAGATATCTGCTATTTCAAGTTGAAATTCTTCAGATCTATCCTTACTTTCATCCTTTTGCTATGTGTAGGAAAAATCTAGGTGACAAGTTTTCATATGATTTTACAGCCATCCTCTTTTCACGTAATTCTTGTAACACCCATCTACTTGACAATGAAGTTTACCGTTTGGCAGATCGCTTTTGGGTTTTTGATAATCGATTGGCCAGAGCCTTCTCATCTCACTTTCATTTGCAGAGTCGATGACACCGAGAATCTACATACAAAATTTCTCTTTCATTTACATCTTTAAGTTGTGGTTGATGATTAATAATGCGAGGAAAGGATTCTTTCGTACGATTCATCATCCACCTATTGCCTTCTCTCTCACCGAATACCTTAGCATCTTAACTAACTCTGCATATTCATATTTAGAGACATTTACTTTTAGTAAGTGGGATTTCAATAGCTCTTTTGCTAGCATTTCATCTTTTCTGCGAAAACTTACTCTTAGATTCAATATTCGTCTTTATTGTTGTAAGGCAAGGTTTCTCACGGGGACTTTTGCTGCCTTTAATCTATTATCATTCAGCACTGGACTGTTTTGATGAATTTTCCTAATAATTTTGTTCGTGTTTTAATCAATAACACCGGATTTTAGGGTAGGTCGAAGTTTCAGCAGCTGTCAGTTGACCTTTATGATATTTGTTTTAACAGCATCATCAACTAGATCCTTTTCATTAAGTGGGGAGCCAAGATATGAAAAGATATCACTCGACTGATCTTGTGGTCATTTATTTGGAGAAATAATTGATCCTGAACTGCATCAGCGCATATCTGGACTTTTATCATTTGTCATTTCCATCGCATATCTATCAAGGATAGTTTTTAAGGCTTTGAAGAAGCTGTTTAACTTTCCCAATTCATGGAGTGATAAGGCCTAGGTCATTGGCTTATTCAAGATGCCTCAATGATCATTCGAGTCCTGAATAGCTCAATAATCTGTCTTTCAAATCCTCACAAGGGCATAAACTTCATGTAATATTAACTGAAGTATTATATTGTAGAACAGCGTGCCTTCCTTAAATCCTTGTCTAACGCCTCTCTCCATAGTAAATATTTCATCCAAGTTTTTTAGTGGCCTTTCGGGAGGTTAAGGAATTGTCCAATACGATTAACTTTATTCCATGGCAGCTTGAGTTAACATAGCCTTGTTAGGATTGCACAGGTTGGAAGCGAATCAATGGCTTTGCTTAAACTAACGAAGATGAGAAATGTTCCGCACCGATGATCAGTGGCTTTCTGAATTACTGTTCTTACAGCAAAGATAGCCTGTTCGGTAGATCTTCCAGCACAAAATCCATATTGGCTACTTTATATGCATTCTCTTATTTGGAAATTAAGTCTTTTACAGACCATTGATGCAATACATTTCCCCCACCGTAACAAGAAGGAAGACATTTCTATATTTAACAGGATCTCTTCTAACTCATTTGCCTTTTTAAATATTGATTACTTCAGCACCCACCCAGAATCGATGTGCTAAATACATGCCTAGCCAGCAGTCATTAAAATATCTTAGCAGGAGTTTAGCTCCCCTTGAATAGGTCAGATAGTAATCCATCCAGTTTTGGACATTTAGACGATTTCAATCGGTATTTAGCTTGGAGGCGTTCTGTAGCATCTAAGTTTATATCCAGAGGTAGTTTCGAGGTATTATGTTTATTCGAGAAGACACTTTCCAAAATTTGAAAAATTTGGCATAAGGTCTTGCAAGAGAACTCAGATCAACAACAGACTTTTTACTTTTAGGAGTTTTCGAAATTCGACCATTAGCTTGTAAGGTCCGTCTCATTAAGTCGTAAGTTTTCCTGGGTTCATTTGAGGCTATAATTTTGGGAATATGTTCTATTTCAGCCCCCAAGAAAGTTCCTTTTGTTTTTAAGATAAGTGATAAGCATTAAGCATTCATCAGTAATCCCAAACTTTACTCATCAGAGTGACAGCACGTGATCTGCAAGATATTTTTCTCTTCCATAAATTCCGGGTTTCACGTTCCCTTTTTCAGCGATCGTCCACAAAATTTAAACGGTGTTTAATAAAGTTCATTATACAAATATTTAAAGGGAAAAAATGTATGGAGGAAGTAAAAAATGTGTCTTTCTAATCACGCTTCCCTTACTTTAATGCAGTCCTTATGTAAAGCTCATTTGTATCTCTAATGAATTAGAACTGGTTTTGTGAAATTCAAGATTACAACATTGCACATAAATACAAGCACCTATTTATTAAAATGGATATCTGATAACATTAAATACTGTTTTAAGGTTAAGCTAAAATCTTTAAGGTCCTAAGTAGTGGTACAATTACAACTTTAGCTCTGAAGAAGTCTCTGAGTTTCAGAACGGAAATATTCAAATGCCATCGTTCCTTCTCTCCAGTGCTAATATGATTGAAATTCAGAGACCTCTCTATCCAAACATCATTTGATTTCTTTTGATCGAAAAACCCTATCAGAAAAGTAACACTTCACCCATTAATCATGCTGATAAAATGTTAGAAGTTTTGATTTTGAAATGAAGATTATCGAACTATCGGATTTCATTTCATCATCAAACTTTCATTATTCTGCACACGCCGCTCCAGCACTCCTTCCTGTTGTACCCCCGAATTGATTCGTCACAGTCTTCTGACGTAGATAACACCCTACAGTGCGTGTGCCTTTGTGAGTGTTGCCTGTCGGTACAGCTTGTCAGTAGTTTTCACCACTCACTCTCTCATCATCTGCTTTAGTAGCTCGTTTCCAGCTGCAGCCTTTCACGCATCATCCATTACGCCCTTGACTGTTCCCCTACACTCCCTCTAACCTAACATCAACAACCATCCGGTTAATTCATGGGGCTGCCAGCCCGCTTGGGCCTTGGTAACTATAGTCAGTCATCGTGTGTGAAGTAGGAGTAATAATGGGATGCAGTCATCCTCCCCTACTTTCCCACTTCATGTATCACCCTACCCTCTCCTCTTGACAATTTTGACTTCACGCAAAGAGCTGTAACTGATGATGTGGTAGTACCATGGTAGAGTGGAGCCGGGTTCATCAGTTGTGATATGGGCCACCATAAATAATGGTGGATGGATTAGTCAGTAAGCCCTTTGTGACGATAGGACGAGTTGAGTCATATTCATAACAATATTAGCTTTTATTTTTATTTAATGGCTGCGTTTTATTGTGAGAAACGTTCTACTTCCACTGAATAGCGCTTGAACTAGTCAGAGGTCTGAGTTATTTTGGGGTAATATTAAATAGTTACTAAAGTAATTTGATATATATATATATATATATATCTAATTTGATTTTTTGAGTTTATGGGAACTATGAAACACGATTAGACTGATATCTAAGTAACAAAAACATAAATTAACTTGCATTTCCAAGTCAGAATTAACGAGATCGATGGTCGTCAATGTACTTTCTTTGATGTGGAAGGATAATCGCACTGATTAATTCCGATTAACAATTGGTTTGGTAAAACGCAAAAGTCTTGCCGGAGCAAATCTAGTATATGCGTTATATTTAGTCTATTTAAACAGAAGGCCAAATCCAAGATGCGATATGAATTTGGAATACTTTATTTACTAAAAGGGATGAAAAAGAAAAAATAGAATCTCCAATATTGGAGCCAAAATTTATGCGTAACTCTGGTTACGGTACTGTGTCCCTGAGATTTCGAGTGTTCGGTTGCAGCTTAGATATTGAGACTAAAAGATTAGAAGAATTCGGTTTTCAAGAGCGAAGAATTACATTCATTTGCATTTTCATAGTCTCAATAAGCTCAAATTTGTTCTATTGTATAAGAAATCGTACACTCGAAATGGCCAAGTTTGAACAATTGCATGGAGTACCACTTCCACTTTTACGGTTATAGAATCATTTGCTAGTGTACACTTTCAATATTTTTTCTCTTGTAGTGGCAGTGATGGGAGGATGAAACCGGCTATTGACTCCGTAATACCTTTTCTCTATCCGAGTTGAGTTTAGCACTTCCTTTGGGAATTTTCTTCTATTTGGTTGTTGGATCGATATTCTGACCTTTGAATACGATTTGTCCCGTTATTAAACAGCCTATTTATTTTACTCCCTTAAAAGTGTGAATTTAGTGCATTCTGCTTTCAGAGTCATGAATTTAAGAACCAATTTCTTATTCTCCTTTGAGCAATGTTTATTGCGTTAGTTTGGAGAAATGACAAATGTTTAATAATAGATAGTAAATTTCTTGTAAATTGTCTTCCAATCAAAAATTATTTACCCTGTAGATTTGATAATAGTACAAACTTTGCACTGGAAATGATTATTATAACTCCATCTCTCTCCACACCTTTTGCTCTTTGTGGTCTTGAAATTCGGCAAAATTTCGCCTGTAGTTTATGAAGTACAGTTGAGTTCTTATTTATGGACTTCTTATTAGTAAGTCTTCAAAAAACTTGTTCTTTTTGAGGCAGGGGTATTTTGCAACCCTTCTTCCTTCTTGAGCGATATTATTCCTTCTTCTTAGGGTTTTGTGAATGAATAGTTTTCTCCAGTGTCGTTCTAAATTTACTTTAATCTTTCGGGTAAAACTGTAACTAGTACACATCTCATAATTTATTCAACAAAACTACAATGTAACGAACACCGACACAGAGTTACACGTGTCATTCACAATGTGTTCTCAATTCAATACCGTGGCCTGTCTTATCCCACCATCTCTTATCGCAACGGTTCTCATCGCACAACTTTAGAGTGGCTCTCACGCAGAGTTTTATGTGTCCTCATTTGACACGTGTGTCCGAATTTCATACCCCTCTTGCAATATTAGTGTCTCTTTAGGCCTGGACAGTACGCGTATTGCATTCTCTCAAGTTAGAATAACGGTGACAGTCGGAGAAGTATAGGGTAAGAGTCGTGTACAAGAACTAACTACTTCGAATTAGGAAATATAACATAGCCATTTAGGAATGACTGAACAAGGGGATACGTAAACACATCAGGAGGGTACACTAACCCAAAGAAGAAGGCCATGACTTTTATTTATTTGAAGAACATTTTTATACAGCTGGGAATATACAGAGTTCGTTTAAGAACAGTTTCGTTCGTTGCGCCAGGATACCGAAATTATTGCTAATCAGTGACAGAGAAATTGTCTTCTCTGTTTGTGTTTTATTTTAAAAGCTTTTAACTCGAAATATATCATTTAACACTTGTGTGCCGGCAGTGCAGTAGTCAACTCTCTCATATGATCTTCAAGAAATGTGTCTGAATGTGTGTTTCTCACAAGAGTAATTTCAGGGCTTTGAATGATTCTGACAGATGGGGAAATCTTTTTGAACCCTCATAATTATGTAAAATCGGATTAATTCGTAGGACAGTCACCCTTCTAGCTTTACAGCCCACGCCAAAATACAAGAAGAAAGAAGGTTGTGTAGGAATCGTTGAGAGATTTATTCACAAAGGGCCAGAAAATTGTTCACACGCTGATAAGCTTATTTCCTCAAGAACAGCTCCATATTGATAAATCAACTTTTTCGCAACAAATTGAAAAAATTAGAGCTTGTAAACATTTCTTTGGCAGGTAAATTATTGTCTGCGCGGTGTATAATGTTTTGACAATCACTTTTAATAAAAATATGAATTCTATTCTAGAGCCTTCCTCCATTCATCAACTGAAATTGATTAAACGTTAGGTTTTAGATTAGCCTAGCATTATTTGAGAGGAAGGTCTTGGATTATTAAATAGATTTTAAGGGAACAGTAGTCACTGAAAATCAAATTTGAACCCATTTTCTTTGTAAATAAATAATTTCGTTGATTTTCCTTCGGAAGCTCGATAAGGACGGGAGGACGTGCCAAATTCCAAACCTACTTAGCGTCAAATTTAGAAAAAAATTCTATTGAGTTGTAATACATCGTGCAAATGGGTTTGAAGACCGTTTCCATCCTTCATTGTAATTTCCAAATACTTCAACATATGAAGTAGCTGGCTTTCGTTTTGGCCACTCTGATTCATCTTTAGGAGACGAGCAAGGTCGTTTGTCTGACTTGAAATTTGTGTATGAACTCGGTATTAAGAAATGGGTCATAATCATTACTTATAAGGAATTTTGAGGACAAGTTCACATAGGTAAGAAAGATCGGAACCTTCAAAAGGGGCCATTTTGGGAATTTGTGGTGTGGTAGCGAATGATAATCATTTGATGTTAGCCATTAAAATAGCGAAATACTTTGACATGAGTATAATGAGGGTTACTCGATTAGGCGACCTACCTCCTACTCAACTTCAATTTGCAATACCGGCGTAAAATTCTGACTTCGGTGAGGTCAGCAGCGAACATCATAGGGATTTTAATCGATCTAATTAATCACCCATGTCTAGACAAGTCTAGACGTGGGTTGCATTTTCTTGATAATGAGAAATTTCCAGATTTGAAGAGGACTGTAATAAAGGGAAGCAAATTTAGGAAATGGCCAAGTTCCCACGTACTACTACTTTCTATTAATTATAACTGCCTGGATTGTACTGATAGTGTCACTAAATCGAATTAATTTAAGTATCACGTAAATCATGGACTGTCAAGACGAAGCATTCTGGAAATGTCATTTTGCATAGCACGCCACATATCAAAATAAGGTCTTGCTTTCAACATTCTTTCTAATAAGAACAAATAGTTACACTCAGAAAAATGTTTAAATAACAGTTTGTGGCGAAATAACTGAATGACAGCTAGTTAATCGGAGAGGCACCAAACTATCTTCTATCTTCTTAGATGAGATTAAGGAGACCCTTGATTTAAGCATTAAATAAGAGGATGACATGGTTTAGATACTTATAATCGCCCCATTTCTGGATACTTTAAATCCCACAATAGAACCCACCCTTCTGATTAAGATCATAAATTCAGGAAAAATGATGTTTTAACGAAAAGGATTTTCTTAATTAAATTTCCAGAAATCCGTAGAAGTTTATAATAGCTGACGCCTGAAAAAAAGATAATTTTGAAACGAGTTTTCACATTTGATCCCATCTGTTTCAAGATACATTAAACAACAAAATCTCCTTTTTAGTTCGAACCTATAGGTCTGGATATTGCTCTATCAGATTTCGCTGTCAACATACTGAAGTCAGCCTGATCTGATTTGTCGATCACACATTTAGCATGACCCAACAATGTTCTCTTCAATTCTCAATTATAAATATCCCCACAGGTTCTCTCAAAATCGCGCTATCTTTGACACTTTAACACACCACTTCCTGCGCAATGCCATTACACTCCGCTGTTACACGATTATTTCATTGACTACAGGCTCAGAACTCTTTGATTTCCTCTCCGTCTGTCAGTTGTCGTTGCTGCTCCTCAATGAAACTTTTATCAGTTGTGTCCGTCATCCTTCTTACTACTACAGTCCCCAACCATCTCTCGGATTTATCAACGAATCAGTAAAAATTAATCCCCCGCTGAAAGTACATACATACTCATTTATCAACGAAAATAATTTCATTTGGCTTTGACTAGACTTTTCAAAATATTGTCTCAATTTCTCATGGACCTTTCAAAAGTCAGTTTAAATTTCAAATTCGTTACTATTTCACATAGAAGAGCGTTCATTTACGAGAATCTTTGAGGTATTAAATTATAGTCATATGAATCTCGCATTTGGTAAACGGATAAAACAGAAATACGGATATTCCTCCTCGTCATAAATATTGATATTAAGTTTTAAAGGAGACTAGATATTTATTCTAGTCATTTAAATTTAAAGATCGTTTCTCTTTTCTTTGGCCTGCTCTTGCCCTTTACAAGATACATATGAATTGAGGTAGCAAGACTACTCCGGGGGTTAAATCAGTTTGTAAAAACACTATGAATACCGTTGACATAACTTGGGAGACAGTTCACAGAGGTTAAACATTAAGACTTCATAAACAAAAATTATACCCCTTATGAGAATACTATGCTACACTAACTGTACTCGGGATATTCTAACTTAATTATCTACTCTTTATTGACTCCCTCCTCATTTCATATCTTATTGAACTCGTTTGCTGTTACCCTTACACAGATGCTTTTTCTTGATTAAAACTTTCATATTTTGCAGTGTCATGAGCAATGATAAAGTCATTATTTAAAGATGTCCAACTTATTCAAGCGTGGTCAAAATGTCACCTTTCAGAATATCATATTCATCACTGACGCTTATGATTAGAGTTAGTCTAATCCCCGAGACACAACTAATGACGTAAATTCCGAGCATTAATGAGCACTAGAAGGTTATAAGTTAATGCTGACATGTTTTAGATGCTAAGCAGTATAATGAACGATATCCAAGTCCAAGCGTCTGCTTTATTTTGACAGAAACAAAACTTTACTCTTAGTTGAACTTTATATTTTTTCACTACTCAAACGAGCAGGATGTAAACCAGCTCTTTTACCCGATATATCGATATATCAATAGAAGAAGCGATCCGTTGATGTGAGAGTTTTTTGCTCTAGCCACATGCATAACCGCCCGAATTTCACACAAAAAGGAGCGAAATTCATTCTTTTTCTCACGTACTCAGGTCTAACCCTTCAAGTGTTGCTAATAGGCTTTGAATTTACTCACCTTCTCACCGCCTGCCACAACAATAAGAGGTCCGTTTTTACTTCTTTAAAGTGCCGAGTTTTTGAGAGTTGATAGGGGTAAATTAGAGGCATGTGCAGAAAATATTATCTTTGAGCTCTAGAGAACGAGAGACTTATGTTTTCTGGACAAACGCAAAACGTGCAAAAACAAACAAGTAGTGTGGTGTAGTGTGGTATATCTAATTAAAATGTAAAAGTATGTCTTTTATGATTTTCGCATCGGACATATTAAGAATAATTTATTGTCGTTAATTAGACACCAACTGTATCATGAATTATTTGTAAACAGAAAATTACAACCGAGGTATTAGGAAGAAGGAAAAGTTAGTAGCAGTAATCCGCGGACATGTAGTTCTTGTCATCGAAGTCGACGATTGTATGAAAGAGCTGTTCCCCCAGTAGAAGTGAACGCATTTTGGCATCAATTTGTTCATATTTTCTCAACCATCTGATGACATTCATTTCTAATCCTACTTTATAGCCGAACTCTTCGTCCTCGGTCACTTAACCTTATCTTCCTTCTTATAACTCCAGGTTTGGAGGAATTACTAGGACTGAGGACGCCGTAATAGGCGGTATATGAGAATAGCACACTTCAAAATTAGTATGCTTTCAGAAATGTACTATGATAAAATTTTCAGGTCTGCTTTAAAGAGGTCTGTCAAAAAGCTAGGATGTCGAAAACATAGTTCAACTCAGACACAGCTTACATTAATTGTTTCGGGATGAACAATAGACACTGTCACCGTATAGTTGATAAAACGTATCCGAGCACATTCCACTCTAACATTGTGAACAAATCTGTCATTGATTTGGCGGCGGCTTTAATCACGTGGAAAGGTTATAATCCCAGAAAATCAAATGCTACTTTAGTAAACTCTCTTGTAGTTACTTCACTTCTTTCTTCCTACTTATTCTGAGTCTGTGAGTATCTAGCCATACTACGGTGGCTGTGTAGCTTCATTGCTGGAACATTATGAATGAATCATATCAAAGGGTATATCCGTTTCCATTTCCCGAATAAAGATTCCGTTTATCCATTGTTCTTAAGGGATATAACCGAAAAGTTGATTAAAGTACCGCGAATTAACTCAATATATAATGAGATCCCTAATTGTCCGGATTCGAAAACTTTATATGAATTTTTATTCAGTATTTAAGTAGACTGAATAAAAATTACTACTGCTTCGGTTCCCCTAGTCATATAGGATGGGCTTGTAAGTTTCTAAAACACTGAACTACTTTATAACCTCATCTAATGAGATCAAATTTTAAAAAAAGATCAGAGGAAAGGAAGATTCAGATGATGAGGTTTGACATTTTTGGTGAATCTTGTCCAGAGTTGGTTAAAATATTCAGTAATTTAGTATCCAACTTCTGTTGAAATGTTCCATCCTCTTCCTTCAGAGTTTAATATGCTCCTCCACAAAAGAGACTCCCAAAGTTGGATTAGTCTTACTTTATCAAGGATTGTGGATGACTAACTGAAATTTTTTTTATTAGGCGTGATACATTCAGAAATTAATCAATTGAAGTCATAGCAATTCGGTTTATTTGCAGTACAATGATTCTTTTATCAATCCGAAAGCATTAGATCGTACTAGAAAGCCTTGTTAAACGTTGTCTAGCCCAAATAACTACGAAAAATTTGAGTAAGGCGGCCAGTTGAGCAAATTTGACAATGTCGCACATTTAGACAAAGGAAGAATCGATGGCGTAAAAAAGCCTTAAGACTATCTTGATCCCATAAAATGGTTTATATTCAGACCCAGAACTGCGAGTTATTCACACAAAGGAAAGCATGTTATAAAATTCATAAGATCAGAAAAAAAATCAAGTCAAATACAAATGAATAATCATAAAACAATACTCAACGATTTATCTAATCTATGCTATGTTAAAACTGTAAGCTGCAAAATGACATATGATCAAGTGCCGTCTCAACCATTGGAAAAAGTGAAGTGAGATGGTAGGACTAATTCTTCCTGATTAAACAATACCGGTCAATAAGGCTGAATACCGTAGGCAAGCATTTGCTGCAATACAGAGGACGATTCGTGGAAGTTGAATTTTAGAAACTGAATTGCTCATTTAGTACATACTGTACAATCCTAGTCCAAAACTCAAATGAGAACTAATACTTTCACGTTGCTCTCTGTATCCTTTTGATTTCTTCTCCTTTATTAGATCCTCTCTTTCGTTATTTGATGGCTTCCTCGATGCTTTCCACAACTAAGAATCGCAAATTTTTTGTCTTACTGTAATCATAAAAATAAACACAATACAAAGTGATCGAGAAATAATTCATCATTTAAAGCATCTAATAATTTGTTATTGCAGTAAAACGTCAGAGCATCAGAAGTTATATTTGATTTATGAATAAGCACTAGTTTCTTAAAGATCTCGAGACTCCGCTTTGGAGCATGTGACCTTGACCTTTATCTAAGGGCTGCAGATGGACGGTATTTGGATCGATCCGCAGTAATTCTTCATAATTTTGTTGAACTTTTAAACATTTTTCAGGAAGTTACTTTCCCCTCATCCTGTTCATGGCTTGCAAAACTGGATGTCTTCAAAATTAATAGATCATAATTAGTAATCTGGGTTGTTATTTTTCATCTGACGGTGGTGGGATTTTTGATTAATGTGAGGCAATACAGAGAGAGGGAGAGATGGACTAATTAAAGCTATTGCTATTAATCGCCATATTAGCACCCAACAGTTGTCTTCCTCTTGACACTATATCTGTCGTCATTTAATCAACTTAGTTGGGACGTTAATTGATTGAATAATTAGGATTGCCTGAGTTATCTGCCTAGTAAAGTTATCGAGTACAGACCTAGAAATCTGTTGAATTGCCACTTATGATCAGCAGTTATTTTAGCGAGTTCCTACTTGAGTTCTTTGCAATTTACCTTTCTGCGAAATGGCTGTATCGAGTTGAAATTGATTATGAAGAAGGCAAATTAAATGAATATAACTTGGTTTCTTGTTTTATTTAGTGATTTAGATCCACTCGAATAGATTCGTATCTCAACGTCTTTTATTATATATAAGCCTGTTCGCACATTCTTTCACGTGGAGGCTAGATAGCAGTCATGTTTGTTATTTCATATGGAGACGTGTCTATTCGATTTGACCTCGCCCTTTAATCCTTCTCAATTTCGTCCAAATGTAATATCAGATATCCGTATTTCTTTGCCATTCTTGAGTGTTGTATAAGATTAATCGCCCAACTTTTATGCTACGTAAGTTCAAAATGCATTTTTAATTATCCTTTCAAGATTTGTAACGTAACATATATTTAGGATGACAATCATGTACCATTCCACTTTCATATTACCTTCTTAAACAGGAAAATAAGCCAAATTCTTGGATTATGTATTGATAAACGACGAAAACAAGCTCTTCCAAAATATTCAAATTAATTTTGCAATTGAATTGATCTACAATTGAACTTTCCTATTTTAACAAATAAAATCTAACCCAAAAAAAGGTCTGAGAGATGAAAATTGGACGTATTCGGAAATCTGTGCGATATATTGCCATCTTCAATCTATCATGGAATCAATTGCCACTTTCTACAATCAGTCTACTTAATGTTGAGGTTAAACATTTAGCAAAAAACTGGGGACAAGATTCTGATGTTTAGCTTTTGGAGTATCAGGTCATCCTTCTAAGAAGAAAATAGACAATCTAGTGATTTTAGGTGAAATATTTCGATTTAGTTTATTTGGTATATCTTCCACATAATGGCATATATTCCATCTCTTTTACGTAAACAAAAGGAAGAAACTCTTAAAATTGTCGTTTTCTGAATACATAAAGGATTAATTTCTTTAAATTTAGCATTATACATTTATCATTTATCTTTGTTGTTACTCAGACTCGCACGAAAACTCCTGCTATTATATCACTTGTTATACCAATTAAGTTATCTTATATTTTTCTCCGGCTCTAAATAAAATAAGATAGAGACCGACGATGACTCAGTTATTTGAAATAAATATAAATAACACCACTCCCAAAATCTTCTTCCAAAACATGAGCGAAATCGGCAAGGAAGTGATAGTAGCAAAAATTAGTCGCTTCCCGGATACAGAATCTTTTCCATGTGGATAGTAGTTTCATTTAATTCCCCCTGAGTTTAAAATCTCGACATTGTGGAGGTCTGCAAAGTTCTAGGCTAGGATACTGGCTGATGGACATCCAACTAATGGATTAATCAACCGTAATGATTAGCAACGATCAGGAAACCGGTGGCGAAATACCAGTTCCTCTTCAGAGAGGCTTCAGAACGTTGCCCATCTATTCGAGATGCATGTTGGATAAAAATCCCCTCAGAAGGGTCAGGACTAAAGTAAGGACATGTAGCATTCTACCTCATTGACTCATAAATCTGTCTATTCTAGTAATAATATTATCATTTTTTGATGGCTTATCAACAAACAGAAAAGCAAAATCAGTCAGCTTCCTCATTGTACCTCGAATCATCCTCTTCACCAAACCCGAGTCCGACGCTTTCTCCCTTTCCTTTCCATTTCCCAATTTCTCTTCCCACTTCTTCCCCCTTCCTTCTTCTACGTTTGTTTGTTTCTGATCCAATTTAACCGTTGATCTTCTGATTTTGGAAAAAGCTGTTGCATCTTGCTAAGCTTTGCGGAAAATCATTAGTTTTGACAAGGGGATATTTCTAAGACTAACTCTTAAAATAACTCTACTGTCGGAAGTGGTGCTAATTTGTTGGTGACCAACCCACCTCCTTAAATACTGCTCATACAGAAGAATCGCGATCCAGTTCTCCTTTTATAAATATATTTTAGAAGATCCTTGCTATAGATGTAGTCTTGATAATCAATGCACATAGTTATACTTCAATGTTGTAAAATAGCTGTTCTTTATCATCGTAGAGTGAAAGGGAGGGCACGCAGCTAGACTATGACTCAACCTCTACTGCCCTCCTATTCACAACATTAGCAAATAAGGGGAGATATGGCGTGTTAACAGGCTTGCTGGGCCCGGATGGCTACCGACATACACAGCTGGATGGTTGAACGAACACGCGCGCCCTTGGGTGTGGTTCATATACATCCATGTGATATCTTCTCCTCATTCGTCACCACGATTAAATGACGCATCTCTTCCCTGACTTTCACTACCTCTCAGTTGGCCCAAAATTGTATGACTATCCAGAAGCCCAGGTTCTATGGCAATTTTATATAGCCGTTTTAACAAGCAAACTAGATGCGTGAATGTATGACTTATCTAATGTAGACTTGTCGTAAAGCTATATCTTCGCCTGAATTCATTCGGGAGGTCTCAATGCATATACAATAGGCTATTCTTTTATTTAGGGCATTTAGAAAGGCATAGGGAGTTCATTTGAAATGGAGATTGTGCACACAGAGTGGGCTTATCCAGTGCGTTTGTCGAAAAGTCGTGTCATCCTCACCCAACATGATTGCATTAAATAGCCATTTAAAAAGTCGTGTATGAATATTGAAATTACCACCCGGAGAATTAATTTGAATCAGAACTTACCTATATAGTTGAATACAATAGCAGCTTATTGCATGGGCTACTGGTTCTTTGTGGTTACATGACAGATTGATTTAACATTCGGATTCGATGTCTTAGCGGTAGGACCTTAGAGAAACAATACTTGTGTATCGATGAGAACGACATTGGCACCTAATTTTTCAAACCTAAACAATTCCAGATGCGTAACTTTTAACAATTTAACCAAAAAGTTAAAAGTCAATTGAGGGATATCTTCGTTTATGAAAACAGAAAGTCAGTAGGATTTTGCCTAATATCTTTCTCTGGTCAAATGAGCTTTAATAAATAAGAATTCCAAAATATAAAAATTAAGTTAAATTTCAGTCTATTAATTGATTGATTGATTGATTAGTATTGAAAGTAAGTCATTTAATGATAAAAGTTAATCACCACGGGAAACACGTCGAGATATTATTTGTGTTTTTTCAGAAACCGTCTCTCTGATATCTGATCGTATTTTACAGTACGTCGCTAACTCATTTTGAAACATTTATAATTATTAAAATTTTGGGAAAATATGATGCTTGTACTTTTTATCATGTGATAGTTTAGGATATTTCTTTAAAGGAATTTACATAATGAGCTGGAATTATAGGGAAAATAACTTCTTTCACAATGACATTTGTAACTCCAATTACTTTGGTTTTATTAATCGTTCATCTATTATCTAAGTAAAAGAGAATTCTTTAAGTTAGAAATTATCAAACATAAGCCTTCAAAACATCTTCATTTTTAAATTTAAAATGGCCTTTAGGGAAATATTTCATTGGTCGCAAGGAGTCAGGTGACTAGGTCAACGAATGCGAAAATTTAGGCAATAGTAAAATTAGCGAATGGCCAATAGGGCATCTTTTTGCAATAAGCTGGAGTTTATTTTTTAAAAAGTTGCTCGGGATACGATTGAAACTAACCAATCAGTCGACGAATCAGCGGATCTGACCATTTTTATGTTCTCCATCTACAAGATCCTTTCAAAAATGGCAAAAATACGCGAAGTCTTAGCCAAATTCATCCAAACGGCAGGTGACGAAATGACAGAAGGATGACAAAGCTTTGATGCAAATTATCTGACTATTCATTAAAAGAGAAAGAGATGAAGAATTTGATTCGATGTTCCAGAGATAAATTTTTCGTACCAAACTTCACATTCCAATCTCTTTCATTGCATGCGCTTTCATTTAAACCTTTTAAAACTTAATCAGGCATGTGCATATCAAACATGTGGTGAATTTCCCCTTCCAGTCTTAGAGAATCGGAAATGATGTTGAAATAGAATAAATACCTCTCAAACCGCGCTGGCGTTTAATTTCATTTAACGAATCCATATAAACAAACATTTTCTCGGCATAAACACCAAACATTTATCCTAAATTACACTATCCATTTCCTAACCCTTGACTCTGAAACATTCAAACCGGATCTCATAGATAAATAATCTTATACATAATATGATTCCAGTTTTTATTTTCTTCGGTTGCATTATACTTAACTGTTTGAATAACGATTTTTAAGAACAAATGATTTCGGTTTCCAAAATCGTTGACCTGGATTTCTACCTATTGTCTTATTGGTCTATTCGAAGAAAACTTCGAAAGGCTGGGATTTTTCACAGCTTTAACTATTTTAAACCCACTCGGGGTCTCAAAAGGGTGCTACCACTAATACCACTGATGTTGTAAATTTGTGCAGATTTATGGTAAACCACTAATCTGATTTGCACTTAGGCAGACGTCTCTCTCAGACATTCGTTCTAATTTTGATATGATCATCAGCGTTTACCCTACAGCTACTGTCTAGCCGTCTAGCCGCCACAGTACCCCACTAAGGGGGTCGTATTGGACCCTTCGAAGATGAATATCACATCGTAGTTTACTCCATAGAAGTTGAACATCGATATGCTGGTTAGTTAATACATTGAACACTCATGATCAGGTAGCCAAAATCCGCCAGTCAGAAACACTATCGTTGTCGTTGTCCCAAATGGAAAGTCCTACGCCTAGACTGATATGTCTAGTCAGGAAATTTTGACAAGCTAGGGCATTTTTTAACACAAGGGAGAAGGCTGATTTTCGAATGTATTCCAAGTATACATGAAAAACGGATTAACATGCAAATCCCATCAGTCAGTTGATGCTAAATGAAAATGTAGAGACTACCGAAATTCTAAAATGAGTTAAACGATTAAGTACTTGGTCTTACTGGCCTCAGCTAAACTTATCTCAATTCCTTAATAGGACTTTTTGACCTTGAAGTATGCTCATTGTTGGCTACTTGTAATGTTGCTAGTGGATTTAGTTCAGTTTTCTTCCTTCTGCATACTGAGCCCCGATTTTATATCCTTTACTATTATTTATCATGGCATGGCAAAGGCTTTGAATATGAGAAAGTATCTGAACACAGAGAAAAAAATAGTTGAACCCAATAGGGCATGGCACGTGATAGGGGGTCAAGTTGAAGTCGAAAACGAAGTTAGGGTGTCAAGACTCTTAATCTGTTTGAATTTTAGAGACATTGAAATGCCTATATTTTTATTTTATTAGAAGTTTACTTTGTAAGATCTAATCCAGTAACAAATCATCGTCTACAATAATCAGACCTAGCCGACCTGTTGAATTAGTTTCGTGGTCTTGCCACCAAGATTTACTTGTAACATGCTGCAGCCAAGAGCATCGACTTTTTACATAGCGGATCTCACTAGAGTTCACTCGCTATTTGTTACAATCATACCACTTTTTTAATTTACTACCTACGAGATGGACGGAATCCTTGTCTTTCCTGGTACAAGCATTCACCCATAGTCTGTGTATCTCATATCTGGTTGTGATAAAGTTCGCAGAAGCTTGGAAAGACGATAGCTTATCTGGCAACTCTTACACTATAGTCACTTTCCGATAGAATTAGGACAAAATTATTACCACTACTACCTGTATTAGGATATACATTGCAACAAATACAAATAGACTTCAATTTGAGCAAACTCTAATGAGCTCTGCTATATTAAGATCGCGTAAGATAGATAATTTCAAATTTCTAGCTGGTCGATTAGAGGTTGAGTTCTGCTCAATTTACACGAGTTTCTTTCTCGTCACCCTCTTGGTCAAGCACCACATTGACCTTCAGTAGGGTTCGCTGAAGAAAATCATTATTTTTTCCCTTAATTTTTTTCTTCTCCTCATGCAGTTTACTTTCTGAAATGAAAAAGTAGCAAAAGTGAGTGAAGCTTTCGACTTTAAGCTTCATTTATGGGGCAGAGTTGATTACCTCGGACATAATTTTACTCCGACTCCTTGTCACGCTCGTCAGCAGAGATAGCAGTAAATGTTGCATCTTCTCTCTCAAGTGGTTGTACATCAGCAGTCATGTCAAAACACGTAACGGAAGCACGGCCCAGCGCAGCGCAGTCTCTGTCTCTACCTCTATCACTCAAATATAAACGCCTACATTCCCCAGTATGTGCTACAACACACTTTTTCTAGACCTTATACGCACCCCCCTTCTCAATATCTACTTAACGGTTCCTCCCTGTCCATTTTGACGGGGTATATGTATATATGAATGTGTTTGGATGCGTGTGTTATAACATGTCGTGATGTGTTTATGACTACGGCTGTACAGCTGTTACCATTAGCCGTGCGCACATCGTGTGTTTACAGTCATATATGAGTCAGAAAGGTGCTAATACTTATGGTTACTACTACTATTACTACTACTGTTACTGATGGTGATGTTCAGCACCATCTAGTTATATGATAACTGAACTTTTAACATTTGGACGTGATTATGACGTTGTTTTCCGCAGAAATTTTATTTACAATAAAGTCTTGATTATTCACGAACTTCCTTTATATCATTTGAGATAAAAGAGGCTTTACCCAAAACAACCAAATGCGGATTTAATATAGGTGTTCGGTGAGAAGGATAGGGAAATGTAGATGTTGAATCTCTCGCATTCTTGATCATCAGTAGCATTTAAATGGTTTGTGCAAAGAGGAAATTATCTGTGTAGAGCCTCTGCGTCATCGAATTGCAGCAACTAACAAACTTCCTTATTCTCTGGATGATTAGCATAAGAAGTATGTGAAATTTGGTTACGAAATCATCAAGATTTTCATAATGCTGAAAAGAATACATAAAGATTGAGCAGCTCTGAATTCGGAATCTTTTCTTATTTTTTCGATCAAGTTTAATCAAATGAAAATAGTCAATCAACGACAAGACTGGTTGATTGAATTTTCGCTAGAGTCATAATAACCGATGTAATAAAGAATGTAACAACAACCACTTTCTCACTAATTTTACGAAAGACAAATTGGTAGAGAACAAATAATTTAATATTGACCGATTAAGACAAGACCAAAGATAGCCTTATGAAGTTGAATTAAACTGTCTTAAACTTTCAATTAAAAAAAGATGTAAAAAACTAGGATATAATCGGAATTTCGAGCTTAAAGAAACGAGACTCAGGAAAATGAGCTTATTGAATTAGTATCTCTAAGGAATGGCAAAAGTCATAAATAAACGAATGTGCAGATTTTTCACAATACACACTAACAATGGCTTTACAAACATTGGAAGATCTGCCAAATAACATAGACAAATGTATAAGGTTTTACTCCAGTTTATTTTCAATTTTTAAATGCTATTTCTAGCTCGTTATATTACGTGTCCAACCGATTTTATCTATTCCTTTGAATACTATTTCTATCGGTGTAATATCGATTTACAAATGGTCTATCAAAGAGGAAGTCCTCGATCATAGAGACTACAAAATCAGATCAGAAGAAATTTCTCTACAAAATATTTTTATTTAACCCATATGATTAACAAATATTTTTCATCGTTCTTATTAAACTACGGTTTGGACGTAAATATGTAACGACTCTAACATCACATCTACCGAGGAATGAGAAGAGTGATACATGAAGAATTCATTCTATAAAAGGGAGAATTCCCCTGTAGCACTTAGTTTCTTTCACTTTCAGAATACCTGAGAATTTCGTTTGGGCTAATAAATTACTCAGAAGATTGGAGACAAATGATTTAATTTTCATGAAGGAAGGTTTAAAATCATTTTTGGTTTTATTGTCACACATTTCATGAACCAGATCTATTTTGTTTGATTCCAAGAGAAAATTTACATCTCAAACAATTCAAATTGCTCTCCCACCTTTAGTTCTGCAATTAAGCCAATTTAAACAAAAATTACGTTTTTGATACTAGGTAAACAAATTATAGTTTAAAACCTCAATTGATATCCCCTTGTGAGCGCGCACAGCTTACTGACCTCTGCTCCCTTAAAATTGCCTGTTTCATTTCTGCTATGCCCGGACTCTAAGCTGTTGAGTATCATGTAAGATATATATATATATACTTATGATATATATATTAACTCCCAAATATAGGGTCATGGCGATTTGGTGATTTTTCCTCTCAGATATTGGATTTACTTACCTTTCTTTTTCTCTCATACAATTGTGCTGTTTAGATTTCGTTGTATTCGAATTACGATAATTTTGCTTGTATAATATAAGAGAAAAATAATTTTTTTGTTCGTTACACACAGTTGAGTTGTATTAAATATAAATCAACTAAACGTTACGCAGCTGCAGATATGGAATAGGCGCCACTGCCCAATTCTATAAACTTGTGCAAGTCCAGATGTTCGCTTTATTCTACTACCAAACCAGTTAAATCGTGTTCATGAAAAAATTCTTTTAAAAAATACGTATCTAAGCCTTCAGCGCAATTTTCGCCTCGGCAATCTTCAAACCAAATTCAAAACAAGTTCCAGACATGAGATAGAGGGAATCCACTTGCCACTTTGATTCGAATTTAATTCCTACCTTTCATTATTGATGTCTTCAAATTCCACTCTGATAAGTGTAATATTGAGATTTATACCTTCTCCTATCAAGTTCCTAACTTCGATTTGAAACTCTAACTTTTCGGGACTTTTATAGTATCTGTCTCTCAATGATGTCCCTTGCATTCTTCAAATCGGCTTTCCGAAATTCTAAAATCTTCAAGAATCACACCGATTCATGTTTTGTGATGGCGAATGGTGAAAGCTAATTTCAACTCTGGAATTGCGCTACAACTGTGTTGACAAACACTGGCAGGTTACTGAGGGAAATATTGATAGAGTGCAACGAAAAACTGGCATGCTTCTCCAAGTTTTAGCCACCTGTGGACTTCTTTGCCTTCTGTTTGCCAGTCCTAATAGGATGCATAAGTTTAAACTTTTTCAGATGTTTTAAGTCACAAATTAACAACTATTTTTGCGTCTTATCTTTTAGTCCTTTAATAGTCACTCAGATCCCTCCCAGCGAGTACTTTCCCAAACAATTATAACTATGAATTATTCCCATAACTGTAATTAAAACTTTCATCCAGGGCATTGCACGTTTTGAATTGGCCATCCACCCATCCAGTGGGTGCGAAATTGTTTATGTCTCGATATACTGGGGAAGTAGGAGGTAGGTGACGGCTTGGGGAGGCAGCGCTATTGGTTGCATTCTCCCCCCCTCCTTCCACAAAATAGAACTACCAGCGTTTGTTTACATCTGTTGCTTTCGATTTCCTCCATTGGTTGTGTGGCTGCTTTAGTCATTACCACCATCGCTATCATATGTTCGTTGCTCCTTTTCTAAACCATACCTTGGATATTGCATATTGCAGTTTCGAGACTCACCGCTGAATTTCCTGTGATTGACATGACATAACTGCTGAGATCCGTACTTTCACTTAACCAGTCCAATCGCACAGCTTTATCTCTTGCAACAAACACCATGGTAATTGAATAATTCGTTTAATAAACTGGCCTTTGGGGTATCTCGATGAGGAGTTCTGAGAGTGAGAGAGTTTAGTGTCTCCGGAAATTTCAGGAATTTCCTTATATCTTGAGAAGAGCTTAATCAAAATGAAATCCCGCAGTTAAGCTAAGATAAAGGAAAGCGATGCCTTCAAGTAGTTGGACAACACCTATCTAGTTCTCAAACATTGAAACTTCTTTCAGACTATCAGGTGTCGTTGCACGATTAATCTTTGTCAAGACCGAAATGTTAAATGAAGTGTTCCCCTGTACTTGATATATAAAGCTCAGCCTTAGAGGGGTTAAAGAAGAAAGCCATGGAAAGTCCATCATTATAGAAGAGATCACCGTAGTTCGAAAGTGGTTAATTTTTTGTCTCTGAATACTTTGTATCTCATTCACGGGAGGGCTAAGTAATGAACTAGTAAGTGGTTGTTAACTGTATTACTGTATAGAGGATTCTGCTTGAACCCAATGAACAACCGTAGACATTAAAATGTTCGGATTGAAAATTCTATATTTACTAGTCACACTGTTACATTTTTATTAACTGTTAAATAAAAATGAGTATTTTATCCGAGAAAAATAAAATTAACACTTTTGTATGTCTGTTACGTGCTACTGTTAATTCTTTATAAAATTTCATTTTTGTTTAAATGGTCTAATTGCACAATTATGCAAACAAAAAGTAATTTCGCAGTCGGTGACATGAAATTTGCTCAAAAAGTTATCCACATTGGCATTTTTCTTTTTATCGGGTCCTAGCTATTTTCTGGGACAATAAGTTACTGCATTAACCTGGTTTCCTAATCAAAGAACCTCTAGATTGTTCACATAAGGAAATCCAGTTCGATGGGCTTGAGAGATTACTCCGAAACCTTATGACATAATGAATGAAAGTGGGTTACCATTTTGGATGTCTTGTGAAATTTGTCCTGGGAAATGGGTTGATTAATGGTGTGAGCCATTTGATTGGAGTATTTTTTTCTATGTGGGAAGACAGATGGAGTCAGATTTCATGGGAATACTTGGATGGCTAAAGAGTAGGGACTTTTCTAGATATATAATTTAGGGAGGTGAATGCAAGATTAAGCTGTTTTGATATATGGATTCAGAAAAACAAGAATTAATGTCCCCTTTTATGAACTGTGATTTTTAATTAGAAGCTATTATTGATTCATTCCGATTTTATCAGGGATTGATTATAATCTTTCATCTCTTGAATCTCAATGTGATTCCGTAGTAAATTTTTGCAATACTTATGTGGAGGAATAAAGAGAAAGGAAGAGCTCCGTTATTGATCCATATAAAATCAAAGACGTTTCACATCCCCACCCTATTTTCCTTGATGAAGAATTACATTTCTTTTTCATAGTTTTCGCCGTGGGAAACAAATAAATAATCACTCGAGGTATCCATACCGCGAATACTCAATGTGGTTTGTTATAGCTACTGTAATTGACAAGTTGTTAACGCTTTGCCAACTCAGTTGGTTTATAAGTGATTGGCAATCTCATTTCGTTTACTTGATCCTGTTACTATGTCGGAATGTCTATTTTTACCTGTCTGTCTGAATCCGCCACTCATTAAATTTAATGAGATTGGCGGGATAGGCCACAGACAGTTTTCAGTAGTCTACTGGATGTTCACTTTTTTGCCTGTTATCATAATTATCAAAAGTGGTCAGTGAAAAGTACGACAGCCAACGCTTGACCAAATTTCAACTTAATCTAACACCCTTAAATATCTCATAAATTTTTAGGATTTTAGGGCAAAGAGGCACTTTTCTCAAATGGAACTCAAGAGAAACCGCAACTTACCAGGACCGAAATCTTCAAAGTTCTCCTTTGTCTCCCTCCAACGAACATAGCATTGGCAGTTATTTAATATTCTGTGGAAATCATATCTTTGATATATATTTTAAATAATTTTTTTACCAAATGGAGTAAAAATCGAGTGATCAAGATAAAAGATAATATTCTGATTCTGTAATATAGTTCACTTATATGCTGCTTATTTGCAAACTATTTAAGTCAGAGATTTGCAAATAATGTGCTGCAATTTTGCGGAGAATCCTGTTTCAGTTCATTCAAGCCAGCAATTCCATCGAACTACCGCGTTTAGACGACCACCTTGTTTGTTATTTCATCCTCATCCGCCATCGTAAACATCTTTCCGCGCTCGTTCACCCAGTCTGAAGATTTTGTGCTCTGTTTATTGGGAACATTTTATCTTTTATACCATCCATTGAAAAAAAAACGGATTTAATAACTAAATATTTCACGCTTAATCCATGGGTGTTGTCAGATCGAATTCACTGGCGCATGCCCGGTGATGCAGATGACCAACAACACTGGTTAAGTCTGGTCGACACAAATGCTGGTAGAATGCGGGTTTCTCAGTAGAGCAACTTCAAAATACCCTCAGTCTAATTAAATCGAGCGTTTTTAACACTGGACTTGGAAAGAACACTGCAAATAAGCAAGAATAATCTTTATTTTTTAAGTTAGCACCTATTGTTCCAGTGAAATGGTGAATGGATAATTTTTTAAGTAGGTTTTAAAAAAGAGTATGAGTTGTAGAAACCGAGAATCATTATTTAATATAAATAAAAATATTCTCACAGTCTTGGGATGCGGGTTACGTTCAGAACTTTCTTCGACTGAACATGCCTCAATTTAAGCAAACACGACGATACTTGTAATTGTTGGAATTCTTTGCATTAATAGTTCAGTGATATCATCTGTAACAAGGAAAAATTTCAGGTATTTCAACGAACTCCTGACTCCTTCGAAAATGAAGAGAGAAGAGTAAATGAAGGGTCCTTTTTTGATGAAATCTTAACATTTCAATAAACTGCTTCCAGTTTCTATTCAAGTGTTAATAATTAATCACTTTGAATCCTATTATTGGTCATAGATAAAAGGTGACTTTTTAAAATTGCATCTAAATCATTCTCTCATTAATTTACCTGCCTCTGGTTTTATAAATGTCCCCCTAATTAGTAAGTATGTCATGAAGCAAGTTTAACGCTTAATAAGACATAAACAAAGTATTAAAACATTGAATTCACGACTTTGCTACAAAATTCTGTGAATATACCGTGTCCCGATAATGACCGATACCTCGTCAAAGCAAGGTCACGCAAGTACAAGGTTTAGAGCAAAAATAATGCAAAAAGAACCAAATTAAAGTTGCTAAATTTTAACAATGATAGAATATGCTGTTGAACTTGATCAAACGTGTTCAAATAATACGTGTCCTGATAAGTGGAAAATAACTTTAAAATATTTACTAGTAAATTAAATTTAGCGCTTGTTTAGAAAGTAATCACATGGAAACTTAATCCCCTTTTATTTTATTCTTTATCCCATAAAATATAATCTGATTTACCGTATCATGGTATCTTATAAGTACATAATGATTTTATCACTGTTCTCCAGTCAATACTATTAAGAATTTTGAATTGGAAGTTCATTTTCTTCAGCATGGTTCAGTGAATTTAATCATGAATAATAAACAGGATGTTTGAGAAATAACTTTCTGCTTAAAGCTCAAAAAGTTAATTATTAAGCGGTTTTTATTATAAAAATGGAACTTGAGAACGCTGCTGGGGACTGCCTTATGGAACCTGTGGCTTTGAGTTCTGTATGATAGTTCTTGATGGTCTTTTCTTCAGTCTGAGCATACACGTTTGTGATATCCTTTACCGTCTTCACACACAGATAACTGATTTTCGAGCTCATAGTATTTCGATAATTTGTCACGTTCTTGATCATATTTCTATTTCCAGTTGCCAAACAACATTGCGTCCAAAAGGTAAGAAAATGTTATTATTTATTTATATGATTTTCAACACGTGGGTCTATTGGAACTCAACTTCTATTTTTCTGATAACGAATAGTCGGCATATTGTTCAAACTTTTAATGAAGAATATTTACTTTCAAGTCCATTTTGAAGAAGTAAGGTGGGTCACTATATTTGAATATCACCGCGTTGGTTTGCAGGCTCTAGGTACAAATCGTTCGATTCCAAAATCTTGAGAGTTACATTCGTATGTTCTCTGGCTCATGAGTTAATAATGATATCAAAAAGTTATTTAGGTTAGCTAAGGGTTCAGATACCAAATTCAAACCTAACGGAGGAGGGAATTAAGGTCATTTACTTAAGTGGAAAAATGTTATTTGTAGAGGTAGCAACTGAATGAGTTATAAGTAAATAACCACGCCAAACAACTTGACAATGACCTCAAACGCTTGGAAGTTCATATTCAGACTATTATACGTCCGTCTTGTTTTTATTTTATTATCTTTTGTATTTTCAAGGGAGAAGAGGGAAAATAAGAATATGCCAACATGCACGGTCATTATATCTGCAATTAAAAGCCGATCGTTGTTTATGAGTCAGTTCTACTTACTTGGCACTCGGATTTTGTTATTCAGTAAATTATTTTAATTTATCTATGGCGCGAATTTCCCATATTAATGAAAACTATGTTTTCACTTCTGTTACATCTGGGAGCCCTTAGCTGCTGTCTATACGGGGCCTAGGACACTGACGTGAATAGATCCATGTAGAAAAAACGGGTAGTACCTAACGTCTAATAAATGAAGAACGTTACCCATACAATTCAAGGGTCAACATAAAACTGAAATGGCACATGTCAAGACCAAACACTGAAAACAAATTAACAGGCATGTTAAAATGGTCAACAGATAAACTACTCACAACCTAAGCGACAAATTTAGGAAACCTCAAAAACTGCTAACGGATGGCCAAAAATATGAATTACAGTTAGTTAGTGGTAATCGTTGCAAATGTTAGGGGAAATAAATATTCAATCCCTGGATATTTCAAATTTTGCCAGGAGATAATTAATACGGTAGCCAATCTAATGTCATCCTCAATCCTTTTCTATTGAAGACCAAGAACGATCTGCTTTACGAAAGATTACTCGGGAAACGTATTTGAAGTAATTATAAATCTAAGTCAGCAGCTGAAAATAGTTTGAGATATCCCTTTAATTGTTTTTTTTTCAAGTTTAGGTTGAATTAAGTGTAAAATATCATTATTATATTGACAAGGAGGAAGTGTAAATGTGCTAAGATACTGACGAACAAGACAGATGAACCTGCAAAATATTATACAAGAGGTGTGTTGGTAATCTCGTGTTTGCTTGTGATTTCCGAATCGGTCATTCTGGACGGCTAGAAGTATGGTCAAACAACAGGGAAAATTTATCTATTAAATCCATGTAAATGATACTATTTGGATCAGACATTGAAATCAAGTGGGGCCATGTATTGCGAGAAGTCGAGTAACTCCAACATCAATTACCCTTTACCTCACGTTGGTTACTTTCAAACTTAGAGCAAGTAAATCGGATAAGGCCCGAGAAAGAACTTCAGAAAAACAGATACACTGCTTAAAAATGACCCGGTAAAAGCCCAGAAGACTTGAGATGAATTCGAAGTTGAAGTCATGGAGGACGGATCATTTTAAAGAGAGGCTGTGTCAAGAAAAAAAAAGTATGCAAAAGTAATAAATATCTCGTCCTTGACGATAATAACATTTTATTTTATATTTTCTTCCCTTTTGTATTGAAAAAAATGTTTAATTATGAAATTATTTGTCTGAACTCATGGCTAACCTCGTACACTACACAATTTTTCCCAAGTAACTGGATATCGTTCTTTAAATTTATGTTCTCTTTCCTCTTTACTGCTATCTTTGTGAATATTTCGAGATCGTCAGTTGAAACTACATTACATATCCCCAAAATCCATTGATCATTCATCTTCCAAATCTTACATTCACTTGGAATAAATTATTTAGTTTCATGATTTAAATTACGATTTTATGGAAATTAATTGTCCGTAGTCTCTATCACTCAACAGTGTTCCTTTAAGTTAGGTTATCAGTACCTCTAATGTTTTAGTTTATGCTCACAGCATTAAATTGCTAAGCCACCTGTAAGGAGTTTATGCAATATGGTGTAAGAGAGGACATATTTGGGTCATGGGGTGACGATATGGGTAATTATTACAGACCATTTACTTGACCATTTTGGGTAGCATACGCTCAATGTGATAGAAAACTAGCATTCATTTGTACCTGCTATAAATCTGGCCTAACACCAACTCAGCAATGATGATAGAATGGATGGATGGTATGTCTTGTCAAGCGCATCATAAGTAACAATTGAAATATTCAGTCATAGGAAGAAGTATATACTGCGAACTTGTAGGCATTGCAGTTTCCAACTAAACTTGGAGACAAAGAACTTGTATATAAATTTTCATTCCTTCTGGTTAATGTAATACTGATAGATGTACGTTTTCCTGTTGAATTTGCATTTGAACTGATGAGTTTCGGAGTTTAAGACAAAAACACCATCGCTTCATTATTGACACGCAAATGGTTACGTAATTGCCTATTTGACCGTTCCCTATGTGAACTATAACATGATTAAATAAATTGATAGATAGATTAAATCGATCTAATTGTTCCATCGATGGAAACGGAAGTAACAGAATGAAGAACTTGCAGAAACTGGATTCTTGAAAGATTATCGAAGTCAAGCGGTATTCATAAGGATGATTATACAAAGGAGAATGGAGAATCTTTATTTTCCATTTAGAAGTTCTTTCCTGCATGAGAGCATACAAATCTGTAATCACAGCTAGTGTATTAATTGGCCGATGAAGATAATCACCTTTGCATTATCGTGTTCCTTGATGCTAGCTTATCGATGGAATTGGTCAGCTCATCCATAAAATGTGATGGAGCATTGAGATGTAGGAAATAAATAATACTGACATATTATCCATAAGATTAAAGCCTATCAGTTAAAATGTAGTACAGAGATGAGCAAGACTTAGAGAATTTCGATATTTTTATTGTTTTCATAGTGAAATTAAAGTTGGGGGCGTTTGTATTGGATGTCTGTTTTCAAAAAATCCAGTTGCACATTTCATTTCGTCTCATAATTCGCAAAATTAGTGGAAGAAGGTGTATATCTAGAAGTCTGACATGTTTACGCGATCTGTAGTACCCACCCACGCTGATTCATAACTATGTCCTAATTGTCAATGAACAAAGAATGCGAAATCGGTCAACTTCCTCTTGGTACCTCATTTCGTCTGTTCCCTATAATCGGCATCGCCCTCCTTCGGAACTGATATCTTCCTCTTTCCTCTCAATTCCTCTTCGTAATCCCTCCTCCTTTCCTCTCCCCTTCACTCCCACTTGTCCAATATACCTATGGTACTACTTAACCCATTCAGGAAAGGCTGTTTTTACCAACTTTTTAGTTAAGAAGCAATTAGTGTGTACAAATCTACGCAGCTTAATTGATTATGCTCAGAATATACTCATATCACGTCTTGTTATTACCCTAATATTGAGTCAGCATCTACCGTAATACCTCCCCCATCGCCTTAAACTCACCATAAAACTCACTGTATGTGTGGTAATGATTTTTTCAACCTAGCCTAACCGTGACTAATTAGTTGGGTGAGCGAGTGAGTGACTGAGGCCACCCCAAATGCGTCATCTAACCTAAGTAAGCAAGTTAGTGTCATAAACTGCTGTAAGGGGGAGGGGAGGGATGTGGCTCTAAAGACACGGTTTGCAGAGCGCTGTAGTAAAAAATATGCTGCCACTACCATGCTCCCCCTTTCCCTTAACCTGCCCCGCCTCACTAATGCAATAAAGTAGCGCAACTTAACCCTCCCCC
>CAADRB010000008.1:2200021-2212863 GCA_900708905.1 Hymenolepis diminuta
GGTGTTATTCATCCACGGTATTTCCCCTCCCTTACTCCCCATTCTTCGTTTCCTCATCATAATGATTGTGACGATGACGCTACTGTGTCTGTGTGGATTCTGTCATGATGAGTCATTATGGGCGGATACCGCGCGATGGTTCGCGCTTACATGTATATCTAATGGTCTGGACCATAGTCCACCAACCCATTAGTGACTAACAAAGTGGCCAAGTTTGTTTACCGAATTTTGCTGGAAGCTATGACATGATATTAAGTGCGTTGCGGTCTGAGTAATCAGAAAAGGTACTGGGTTTGGAAAATACCAGTTGTTCGGCAATAATATTGCTTAATAGTTATTTAGTTGAGCTCTTAAACATATATACTGATTGAGTGAAGTCTCCTCAATTTTCATAATTTTGGGACTCTGGCTCACTGAGACATATCTTACCTAATCTCAATTTTCTTTCGTAGGAAGTTAGTTAAGAAAACCTATCGCCGATCATCTACTTGGTTCAATCATGTTAATGTGTAGATTTTGTTAGGATTTTTTATGAGATCAACAGAGAATTTTTAGCTAGTGCAAACTGAGCACTGTAAAAATAGAATTGTGCCACTTACAAACTCAATATTATGTATTGATAACGGATTACGTTTTTTTTCTTATTCCTAGTGGTTTCGTATAAGTAATTGGTGAAGCAGTTATTTCTGTTTTTGTTCTCTTTGATTTTCACAGACTTAACCTCTAATGCAGACGTTAAAAGAATACCATGAAAGTACCAATTAATGAATGCAATGCCACGAAAACTAAAACCCTACGCTACTGTTTGTTTCATCTGGGAATCCGACAATAACCATAGTGTTGCATCCTGCTGTAAGTCTTCATGAAGTAGACACTCACTAACTCGGGTGACTGACCGACATTGCTGCTATGACACAGCAACTGTGTGTCTCGTAATGTCACTGGTCTTGGATGCGCGACTGCATCTGTTTACAGTTTAGTTGGTTCTCAGACCACTTCCAGAAATGATTGCCTTTCCCTGGTCTGGACACGCTTATGTGACGTGGGCAATTTTACCTCTTCTTCGTGTCCGTGAGTCATGACTTAGTAGCAGCTGCTGTACGTGATGGTAAAAGCCCTGACTTCCCTTTCTATCTTATAGTCCTTTTACACTAGATGCATGTTTGAGTGAAAATCTCATTTAGTTTGCAGATTGCACATTAAATGATAATATCAATAAAAGTAACCGTTTCGCATCATCCAAGGTATTAAAATGACGTCAGATTCGTCCTAGGTGGGGTTATTTGCAAATGCTAAATTTTAACAAATGGTTGAAATCGCCAAATCATGGAAATCCTGTTATAATCAGTGTTCTAAATAATTAATTTTGGTATAATTGTATAATGTTCTAGTCTTTTAATTTTGTTCTAAAAAGTGCGTAATGTACTTTTTTTCCAGTTGGAAAACTGACAGAACTAGCAGTTCTCACATCAACATCGCCGCAAACGACAGTAGACGGTAGCTACAGTACAAATCGTCCTCAATCCGTTAGCTGGAACTCAACTCCGAATCCCATTACTCCACCAGCTTGCAATGGTCTTCAAGCTCTTATTTCCGCTGCCGCCCTAACTGCGTCTCCACTGGTGGGTGAGGTTAATTGCAGTGTTGTGACCAACGAAAGTCATATTGCCAATCCAATCACAACGAATTCAACCTGGGACATACACCAAACATCACCTTGTCTCCCCTTGGGTTTTCAACCGCTGCCACAACATAAAATGGAGACTTCTAGTGATTCGACTCCTAGGAGACGGAGTGCAAATATTCGGTCTCCCTCTAGCCAATACGATGATGAACGATATAGAGAACGTCGACGCAAGAACAATGAGGCAGTTCGACGATGCCGCGAGAATAAGAGAGCGCGCCTTTCAATGCGTGATGAAGTCACCGGTCGTCTCCAATCGGACAATATTCTCCTACGCTCTAAACTTGATGGCCTCAATTCTGAAGTAAGGGCTTTGCGTCACCTTCTGCTGGCTGGACAGCAGCAGGTAAGGGTTTTCTAAAAATTACTACTTATATCATTTTAGCAGAAAGGATTTCAACAAACAGCACACCGTTCCTTTTACAGGCCAACGCTCAACAAGTTGTAAAGGAAGAACAGCCTCAAGTGGAAAACAGTATACAGTGCCAAATTACCACAACCGAGCCACAACAACCTCAACCTGATGAGGAGAAACCCCTTCCGAAGTATGCGCTTCCGAAAAAAGGCATTCCACGTGTCCCTGTCAGTAGCAGTGTCTCGACCAATCATCTCCCTCCGCTCAAACGACGTATAACTCTTCCGCCAACAGTCAATCCCCTCGCGTCTATTCCATTTGAGGGGGCTAGTGGCATCACAAATTGAGTGATCGATTGCTTATCAGTTTGCGCGCATCTTGGATTTGTTTTGCTCACTTCCATTTACATCCCCGTCTCCCCTGGGTGTGCGCTCAAACCCACTTTTCTAAACTCTTTTACTACTTATACTATTGTAACGACATGGAAGCCACTTTCTACCGTCACTTTTTATTCCACTTCATACTTTTACACTTTCAAATTTGTACGAAGCGGTGTCTTGGTGACAGCAGCACATTTCTTATTATTAAGTTTAACATTGTCTCTTTTTGCTATTTACTACGAATTTTTGCTAATTGGAGAAGTAGTAAGTGATGACTCTGCATTTATACACGGTTTTAGTAAACAATTTGTTAAGTCTCAGCTTCCCGTCCCCTTCCCAGCCCACCTCACCTCACCTCTTCTTTATTATCTTGTTTTATTGAAAATGTGGTGTGTGTGTGTGCGTGATGACTTAGTTCTTTTTCAATTTATATCAATGAATAAAAGTTGTATATTTAATAATTCTACATTATTCTTTATCTCTGGCTCTGTGATAGTCCGATATTCGTAAAGGAAAATACTGAAATAGATAGCAGAGACGGTGCCTTTTATTTCAAACATGGAGAGATAATCTAGAGTTAAGATTAAAATGCTGGGTTACATTCACCTAGGTGGGTTGGAGTAAAGCTATTAACACCTGAGATGCCATTTTTGCATACCTGTAAATAATCAGGAATAGGGTATGTCTATTTAATGCCGTCAAACCATTTAGGACATCTGATGAGGGTTTACTGAACTTTGTGGATACGCGAAGGAATAATCTCCCTTTCACCCTTAGTATAAAGCTCATTCCTTCAGAACGAAATACAGGTGGGAAGGAGAAATAAAAGGATTATTGACAAATAATCTGAAATGAGTAGCATCGAATATTTTCAAGACTGATTAGAAAACAAAATTACGTGGACAGGATTCGTCCCTTGGGTATTGGGCCTATCAATTACTCTTCACCCGCGCTTTTACCTCGGAATAAATTATTCGCCCTGATGTTTGACTGGGCAATCAGAGAATTTTAACTAGATACGACTAATCCGGTAATTCGACATTTATTAATGAAATTCATAATCCATTTATACCATTGGTATAGGGTTTGTCCCTATTGTGATTGGCCGGAGAAGATTGAACAAGTCGTAGGACTTAGCCGGATATAATTGATCAGACAACGGCCTAGTCGATGAATGGTGGTCGACACCGTCATGCCATGACCTCCCATAGTAATGACTAGAAGTGACATAGCGATGGCATGTAACTGCACTTTCGATGCATGCCTTCCTACTACCCTACAACTTTGAATCGAGATGGGTTACTAGAGCCATGGTGATAGGTGACAATGGTAAGTAACAATATTCTACGTTTAATAAACTTATTAGTTGGACTCAACTCAGTATTGATTTAAGGAAGACTAAGATATTACGCACAGATTTTTAACAGAAATATCGATTAATCACTTCACTGTTATTGCTGTTTGGACTTATCGGTTTTTAAGGAAAGATTTCTGGGACTCATTTGTCTTCTCTATCTGTTATTTTGTTGGTTATACGGGTTTGTTAGCTAGAGTTATAAAAGGAATGATCCTCAACACTACTCGAATAGAACTTAGTTGACAAACAATACGACGATTTTAAAATTGAAGGATAGTAAAAGTATTCAATTAATCAGTATGAAATGACTCAGAACCTTAGTGTATATGCTATATGTCGAGACCAACAATATAACTCTTTGTGTTAAAAGTAATCGGCGGTGTGTTTTGTCTTTGACAGGATGAATGGACGATAATATCGTGGATCTGCCGGGGGTTTTACATACACTTGCAGCATAAACATATATTCTATGCTCTATCATCATTGAGATATATCGATTAATCCTTCTGTCAACTCATTTCAGTAATAAATAATATTTACCTGAGATGGCTCATTAAAAACAGATGTTGGTTATCAATTTATAAAAGATGTAGGAACAGTAAAAGTGTGAAATAATGTATTTCAAAATTTTATTATGCATTTCGAATTAGTTTTCCATTAGCCAACAAGTCAATCACTACGTATCTGACTTCCAAAAGTAATAAAAGCAAAGAATTTTCAACTTTTTGAACCAAGGACTAATATTTTTTACTGAATCTAAGTGCTAAGACAACCGAACTTTCAGTTGGCGTACTGTGTATATGTATTTTTTGCATGGAGGCTAAACAAAAAAATATTTATATCGGAAAGCTACTTGGTAGCTCAGCAGCTGACATACTCGTCTGCAAAATCAGAAGTCACGGGTTCAATACCTGTCGGCGTACATCCATGGAGCCAATGGTTACGTCTGGCTGATAAAGGGGCTATTAGAATTCCAGTTTCTCATCGTGAAGGCACAAAAATGCCTTCCCATAATTTCAGATGAGTGCTGGAAAACGATTTCCTAAATAGACTTGGAAATTATTATTGTTATTATAAGCTAATTAGTTTAAGAGTTTGCAAGTTATTTTGTTAAAACCCAAATAATATCTGTTCCGAAGAAGTATCTCAGCAGTTATGCAAATATTTGGGAATCGTCTGACGCGAAAATTAATTATAAAGTTCTCTCTTAGCCAAATTTTAAGTTTATAGCAATAGGTACGTGGTAATAAAGGATTATACTTATGTAATTTAGTATTTCACATGATTATATCAATAGAAAGATATATATAATGTTTAGTTAATATTATAGATATGCTAATTTTTATAAATACGAAAACTCTGAGCTGTAAAACTTCGACTTTTGAGACTTGTTGGGCATCAGAGAAGTGATTCCCACTTAAAGATTTGCAATAGATGTCACATTATTGAGTCTTAAATGCAATTCTTCTTAGGCAAATGGGAAAGAGTAATCAAAATAATTAATATACTATAGACTATCCTTGAAATTTTGTCATCACCACGCTTTTTATTTCATTCAACCTCAAAAATATACGGTAATTATGGGCTAGAGATAAATATAAAATTGAATTGATCAAATAAATAATCTAGACATAAGTGGAATGGAAACATTAAAATGAGGAAGTTTTATTTAAAACTTGCGAATAAAATAGGATATTATCTATTTCACACATATTAATACAGTAAAAGTATAAAGGCTGAATGAGTGAATTGAAATTATTATAGTGTATAATAGATTTTAACAATAGATGCTAAATTATACCGCGGATGGGTGAGTTTGACATTAAATTATAGGTTATAAAAAGTGTTTATTTTAATTCAATAGGAGTGTTAGCAATTCTAAGACCCTTTTTAGTTCATAACTTTTGAATCACCACCTGTTGTCATGGTAACGCACAACCTATTGACTATCTTTAAATGAGCCTCTTAGTCATTTAAATGACGCGCATACTTTGAATTCTTAAGGCTGTATAGACTGGCTATGGCAGGGCACGATACCTCTGCTTTGGCTATAGGTATCAATGTGGATATTGAACGTACAGATGGTATGCACATATTTAAATTATTTAACTGTATTCTTCGAAATTATTTATTTGACTCGGACTTCCCATAAATTTAATTCAGTTGCTATGAATGTTTTTATTTTAAGGAAATTTGCCAAGTATTGACCAAATTTTGGTATAAGTTTGCTTAAGAATAATGTTCAGATTGAAAATGAGTTTCTTATATCTTATAAAATTATGCGAACTTTGTTATTTCATATAAGTCTTAGTTTATTTATGGAATTTTTTAGTGGATTTTCCTTTGTTATTTCCTCGTATATTTATTTGATCTATTTTTATATCGTGTTGTTAAATCTTCATTATGTACTTTAACGATAATCGAATGTTATTGGCCTAGGTTACATGAATGATGACTTAAAAAGTTCTGCTTTATAACTCCTTAAGTTTCCGGCTGTTTTGTTCTTTAATGTATGTAGTGATTCATTTCTAATCCAAAAATGTGCCAATTAAGCCTTAATTTCCCACGAATTTAATTTCGTCTTTTATCTCCTTGAGTCTCTCTATGTGGTGGATATACTTATTTATGAGAACCCTTTTTGTATTTGTATTTAAATCGTTATTTTTTATTTTGTGCACGCAATTTTGCAATCGGGAGTCCTTTCTGATTTTTGAATTTGATGCAAGTGGAAGGTAGCATATTTTCATGGCGAAAACGTGTTAAATTTTAAGTCGATTTGTTGTTACTATTTTTAGGTCGCATACATTCAGCAATTATCAGTGGCGTAAACCGAGACCGCAATGTCGTGACAGTAGAATGGTATGAACGGGGAGAGGCAAAAGGCAAAGAGGTAGTTTCTTTATTTCTCATTATGATTTTCTTGGTAATATTTTGATTAAAATTATGCATCAGTGATACAGCGATTGAATTACTGTTCTAACTGTTTTGTGCTGGTTTGATTGCAGTTTTCGGAGTTATTCTTTCATGATGTCACTTTTCCTCAAATGGTTTGCTATAATGAAATCATTGGTTCAATTTAGCACAGTGTTGTGATGATGACTAATGGTGATTTAATAGGTCCGATAAATCCTGAACTGTAGTGAAGACGTGTCGAGGATGTCAATTTCAGTTCCTGGTTATTCAATGCTTAACACACAACATGATGGATGCACTTAATTCCAATTCTTTATCCCTCAGTTCCTCATACCCTAATGGGTAAATATTAGAAGAATTCTTATCTTCTGTATTAAGAAAAAAGTAACTATTTAAACATTCTCTTCTCACGTTATTTTGATGGGGTGGGAGGTGATGGTCTTTAAAGTTAAATGAGCACCGTTAATGTATTACACTAATTTTCCTTATAGCTTTTCGTGCCGATAATTTATCAAGTTGACGTAATAATTGAATTCGTGGAGTCTGACTCATCAGGTATGGCAAATTTTGCAGAATCCGGTGGCTCAAATTACTATTCAAATTTGTTAATAGATATAGAAAAGTAATGGTCTTCCGTGTGCATATTCTATTTATAGCTATTATACTTTTCGAGCAGGTGGATAGCTAATTTTAATATCTTGGCTGGAGATTTGTTCAATAGAAATGGAAGTTTGCTCTTGTTCTTTACTCAGCTCAAATAGGAATGTGCCTCAACTTTTTCTCATTTTTTTCAAATGCTTGTTAGGGTCAATCATAAGCTTTCTTTTAAATTGGTTGTTGGAGGTATTACTTCAAAAATTTATCAGCAAGTAGATTACACTTGGTCTTAAGTGTGCCAAAATTTAAAGGCGAAATTTTGGTAGGTGGCGGTTTAATAAGTTTTTTCTGTCTTTTATAAGATTAGAAATGGGGAAGTTGGAATCATTGGCGTTCTTTATCAAAAACTGCGAAGAATTCTCAAATCTTTAATTTCTATCGATTGTTAATTACGGGAATATCGAAATCATCTAATGTTGTTAATTCAAAATTGTGTTCGTATAAAAATTTATTAACCCAAAAAGGTGTTTTCTGTTAATACGATAACTGCCGTAGTATACTTTCGGTTGCAGGCTAGGTTTTGTGTTTGGGGATCATCTCAATATGTAAATATATACATATACGATAATTGCTCTGCAGAAGAATATTTCTTTCTCTTTCACGATACTACTAACTGCTTCTTTTAAGGTCCTCTAAGGTCAATACTGCGCCGTCATCCAAAGAGACCCTTATTTTGGCGCATTTGGCATTGTATTATTAATAAAAACTGCTAAATTTTTTCTATTTTATAGATCGATATGGCAGCTGTCTTCAGACTCAATCCATCACTTCGATCCCATGATGTGAGTAATCTATACATTTTTGCATTCACCCTCATTAAAAGAATAAAATTAGAGTAACGTGTGATTGGCTTTAATCTTTTCCTCTTCTAATTAGTCCACCGTTGATAATACTGCTCTACTCAAAGATCGATCAGCGAATGAGACAGTTCTGACAAATCCGCCACAAAGAAAAGTGGCTCCTCAGGAAAGTAGTGGTACCACCTCAGCTATCCCCTCATCGCAAATTGGCTCAACCACTCAGGCGTGTGGTCCTCGTCCGTATCGACAAACCGCTGCTTCCCGCCTTCCGGCGCCCTCTACACGAATCACCCGGGCTCGGGCTAATGCCACAGGCTCGAGTGATCTTGTTGGTCACCAACAAGAAGAGTTGGACAGTCAACAACAACAGTCAAGTGCTACGGATATCTGTGAGTTTTGAACATTTTTTATGCTAGAAAAGCGCCTTAGTGCGCTGAAACTCGGTACTGGGAGTTTATGGTTTTATTGCCTCTTGAATTAATGAGTTTTTACATATTTATCAGAAACCAATCAATTTTCTGCCGATTCTCTATAATTAGTACTATTTAATAGTTTTACTTTCATTCCGTCCTAATAAATGTTTAAATGAGAGTTTTTAAGTAATTTTTTTCCTAATTTTTATTACGGCTAGGTGCTAAATTGGCAGGTTTATATCTCAGTTGTTTGTGTTGATTGTTCCACCGGTGCCTTCTCTTTCTTCGGCACCGAAGATCCGCCTATAGTAATTAGTGTTCCGTCTTAGTAAGGAACAAATTTTTTGGATTTTGCATTTTCCTCGGCCTTAGCCAATTATCTGTGCGCAAGGCTGGATTACTCTTCCGGTATTGTATGTAATGTAGGGCTCTATAGCAGCACTGCTCGCAGCAATGAAGCTCCTGAAAGTGTCCGACCAATTTAGTGTTAGGAATCCCCTTAAAAATCTAATAGTCTCCCTAAAGGCTAACAGCATTCAACAGCCTTTCGCAGAATGCGAAGGTCAAGAACTGATTTGGACAAATGTGCATCGGGCAAAGGTAGTGCAGTGAGAATAAAAGGAAGAAAGGAATATGAGGAGGTATTGGTAATTGGAAGGGAAAGGAAAATGTGTCAGTGCTGATCGAGTGGAACTTAATGAAGTATGATAAGGCAGTTGGCATATTTTGCGTCCTTCGCTTGTTGATGAACAATCAGTAAAAATGCTATCTACTGAAAATTAGGGAGTGCAGGGGTATGAGTCAGTTCCATATAGGAATGGTTTTCGTTATATAAACTGCTTATTAACTTTCTATAGTTAGTTAATTATAGAAACGCCTTTCTCAATCTCACACTCGCTTTTTTCTTGATTTCCTTTACTATATGTACTATAAACGTAACAGTAATGTTCGTTTTTGTCAGTAATTCAATGGTTTGTTACAGTCATGGGAAGAGAGTTTGTTCAGGTAATAAAAAATGAATGATTTAGCACTAATTTTAATGTCTTATGATGGAATAGTGGGGTTAGGTTAAACTAATACTCTTTTAGCATTGCATAGCTTTTCCTGTCGATCATTAAAATGCAAGATTTGTGCCAATCATTAGGCGGAATTTGAAAATCTACTCTTTTGTATGATTTTATGAGGGTTAAAATTGATAATTTCTATAGCTGGTAGCTTAAAATCGTTATTCTCGGTCTTGGAAAAAAAACTTTGAAGTGGTAAGGCTGAGCATTCAGTCAATAAGCACTAGATGTACTCAGTAATTCAGTTGAAAATAAATGGAATTCGAGTTTTGGAACGTGGTGAGCTATCCGTTTAGTAAATATTTTACAACTCAAATTTGAAAAATCAAATTAAGCAGGACTTTTGGTATCCACACTTTATTCTCTGTCTTCGATCTCCTCTTCTTTTTCCTTTATTGAAGTTTACTGTTACTCGATTTAAGTCGCTTTCCTACAAAGAGACATTTTTGCCTTGCCGTATTTTATAATATATTTCAATCTGAAAAGTAGGATACAAAAGTTTTCCCTTTGCTAGTAAGATTCGTCATCATTATTGCTCAAGTGCGTCCGTGCTTGTGAGGATTCTCTATTGGCTCGTTTACTTCTCTCATTCTCATCCCATTGGTTTTAGCCTCATTCGTCATATGGACCTAGCGTCTTCCCATTGGCAAACGTTCTCCATGCTCTCGCAGCCTATTATACAGTCATGTTCTATTTATAATATTACTCCTTTAAATACCTAGTGGATCAATAGTTAATAGTTAGTTAATCAAAATGATCAAATTCAAGAAGTAGCAAGTCAGTTGAACCCTTATCATCGTGAGAACTTTAGTATTAAGATTTAGCTAACGTGTCAAAATTCATAGGTTGCTTTTATTTCTTTTCGGGGTTGGTTTCACACTCACTTTATCTCTTCGCTTTTGTCCTATTCCCATTTCAACTAATTTCTCAATAACCTCCCCCCCTGTATATGACTTAAGTAGCTTGTTATTAGAAGAGCGATTCAATATGCAGATTGCTCGTTAAAGAGTTCTCGAGAATTTTTTTCTACAGTGCCTTCTTGTCTCGCTTCTTATCTGTCAATGGGAGCCAAACAGAAATCTTCCTTTTCGTTTCAGATGGATATTTGGGAAGAAGCTACAAGTCAAGGATCACTAGCGTAGTATGGAGAAATCTTGCTAACTCTTTGCTCTTTTATCCTCTATGATATTCACTACAAAGTAGGAAAAATATAAAATACAGCGTTAATGCGAGTCTGGGATGACAAGAAGATACTAGCCTCGTATTTAGTAAGTTAGAAAAAATATTGAATCGTATATGAGAAAGGAATTTAAGGCACAATGAGATATAATAATAAGGTTTGTCAACCAACATCCTATGTTTCATAGTCGATTTTTCCAAATACCTGTTCAATATCTGATTAGTTGACCGAAAACTAGTTTTCCCTTTCGTATTTGTGACGCAGATTTTCTCATAGAATCCCTAATAATTGATATCCTAATAATTAGCTGATAATGAGTTTGCACACTCACCTCATCCAGTGAATAAATGGTGCCAATATAGCTAATCATGATCCCCAAGCCCACTTAGGTAAGCGTTTTCGAGTACAGGAGTATCATCATTGAGGAACTCGAAATCTATTAGTAAGCTTTAACTAGTGTGGTCGGCCATTTCGCTCCACAGATGCGTACTGATGACGTTGATCTAATCTCTCAGACGAGTACTTTAATGATTACACCTTCTTACTGCATATCATAAGTCATTCTCTGTACTGTCCGTGAGTTCTCTGCGTTCCACTCTTTCTCATTTCATCTCTGTTTACATTAAATATCAGCTTTAGTTTGTTATTCCATTCCTAGAATTTAAAATCACGGTAAAAGTGTTTAATTTTTTAGTAAAGCTATTTCTCGTAGGATAGTTCCCATTTTCCTACATCCAGCAGTACCTATGCATTATTTTAAACCGCTTTCAATCCACATTTCTTAACATTCTGATTAATTACAGTAGATAGTGGGAACGTTTTATTGGTGATTAAGTGTTTTCTTGTCCGGCTTGTCATCAAAATGTGCAGCGCCTTAGTGTTTGCTTCGGCATTACTTGGATTGGTGTGAATTGAATGCTTGCGTTATTTTATCGCAATTTTTAGTATTTTACTACGAGCCATCCTTATTCATGCTTGTTGGAGTTAAAGCTTGCTCAGCGTCATCGTTGGTTCGTTCACATTTATATGCGTCATATAGGCTAACAGTACCATGAAGTTCTATTCATACGTTTTTTGTGAATTATTTTCAAATTCAATGCTTGTTCCATTCTTGGCATTCTTGTCAATTTTTTGATTCTGTTAAATAGGTTTCATTATTACCCATGGCAATGAAACTATAATATTTCACAACTTTTATCAGTAAGTTTCTAAACGTGTAAGAATTGAAAAGATAGTTCAGCTTCAATAAAGTGAGAATAGGAGTAATAGTGGTGAGAATCAGGAGATCAACAGGTTGATTAATTTATTGTTATACTACGATGGCTAATTAGCTAAATTAGTATATAATATATGGAATTAATTCCAAATAAAAAAGTTTGATGTGAAGATATTTCTTATCCACAAACGCTATTTTACCATGGATAATTTGTCGTATTTGTGCTATAAATGTAATACACCGGTATTGGGAATGTTCGCCATAATCGGTTAACAAATCAAAAGTTTCTCGACGTCACAAAAGTCGGGCTTGTTTAGATAATAAAATGATTTATCACTAGTTTCAATGTGATATGATGTAAAAGTGCACTAGATTGGGGAAAAAAACTCATTTATTCAGATTGGCTTTTTTCTGCTGCAGCTCTTTTTAAAATGCAAATTTGTGACAGCTTAAGGAAGTGTTTTTATGAAGATTAACCATTTTTTGCGAACTTAGCTTAAGGGTGATTTATGACTTGGCATTTAAAATAAT
Source organism: Hymenolepis diminuta (assembly GCA_900708905.1). Classification (NCBI taxonomy): domain Eukaryota; kingdom Metazoa; phylum Platyhelminthes; class Cestoda; order Cyclophyllidea; family Hymenolepididae; genus Hymenolepis; species Hymenolepis diminuta. The sequence continues at coordinate 2,212,572 of CAADRB010000008.1, forward strand.
GTGAATTAAACCTTCCATGTCAGGAAAGAACTTAAAGGATGACTATATATTTCCAGAATTACTATTCGTATTCTCTAATGACAATACTTCGGTTTTTCGTCCAGGAAGCCGCAGTGACGTCTCTTTTGTCCCTATGACGCGTACTGATTCCCCCTTTTCTGTAAACGCCCCGTTTCATTTAAAGGTACATCTGTGTTCATTTTCTCGCGCGGCCTTACCCAAGTGACTCATATATAACTGTCTTTGTTTTTCCACTCAAAACATAACGCACGTCTGTCAGCTACCGGCTCCT
>CAADRB010000008.1:2212913-2226511 GCA_900708905.1 Hymenolepis diminuta
CCTCTCTCTTACCCGCTTTGATCCTTGTTGTGGCTTCCTCGAAAACATTTTGGTCTAACCAATTCTTGGATTTCCGCTCCACAATTGTTGCTAGCTCTTACTCAAATAGCTACGAATTGGTGACCTTTGTTGCTGTTATTAGTTGTCAGCTGGCCAACCGTTAGTTCTTATCTTAACCCCAACAAACTATTGACGAAAATTTTAAGGTTATTAATTTTATATTACCGAGGGACCAGTCGGATATATCCCTAATTGGTCAAGATCTCAAAGCCACATTGTTGAGAGGTCAAACTGGATTGTGAAATCCATAATAATCGTACACTGATATCTTTAAATGGATATCAATAAGGCATATGTAAATGGAAGAAATAAGAATATAGTTGGGTTAAATATCTCCATACAGGACACGTGTAAAGTGACTTAATGTTAAGATCTCCAGTCGTTTAAATGTTTAAGAACGTGCCGATTTATCGTCATTCTATGAGGCTCGGCTGTTATAGTGCAAAGATAGTAGACTTTCTTTGCAGAGCTAATAGCTTAGATTGATTCAAAAACAGACAAGAACTGGCACGTAAAATTCATGACCACGGATTCTGCTATGGGGTCCTGACAGGTTTAAGAAATTCGACCAGTCACCCTTATAGCTTAGCTCCAACTGAACGGGGCACTCCTAAAGGCCAGAGCCATGAAGGTACAAATTGCGACTTGGGTTACGCAGCAATCGTTGGTTTCAGAACCAAGATCTAATTTCATGATTCGCTTCCCGTTTATCAGCAAATGGTATGTTGAAAGTCATACATTCTCTGCCTAAATTGCGTTCTTTATACGATCTATTGGTTTAATGGATTTATTAACAAGGACAAATGCTTATGTTCAAATCGAATTTTAAATAAAGTCTCATGTTTATTTAAGTTTCTAATGTTCTTTCTTATTAAAATAAACGGATTAATGAATAAATAATTTGATTAGTAAATGGCTTCCTGTCGCACAATATAGATTTTGCACTTGGGTTTTTATGGCAAAAACACAATTTTGCCATGAGTTGATATTCATTGTTGTTGTTGTTGTTATTGAATTCAGGTTATTTAACGGAGCACTAAAAGTTTTGTTGTAATCGAAGAAACAGTAGATATACAACTTGAACACAGGATACCTCCACTGGAGGTATGTTTACCAATGTAATATTTGATCGTTTTTTTGGTTATCGAAACGACAGAAAAATTAAGTTATTGACAACCTTGTTCAAAATTCCCGTCTAACAATCTTTTTTTCCGATTTTTATGGTCTTTAGGCCAAGATACCTGACTATTTCAGTTGCTAGGCTACCCACAATGAATACACGGTCACTTCCATTGTTCTCTCCTACCAACCTACTATATAACTCCGCGTTTAATCCGAGTCTTTCTTACGCAGAGCTCGTCTCACACCATATTCCGTTACTTCCCCTCAGCCGATTATAAAGCACCTCCAATATCTCATCCCATTATGTTTCGTTACTTTGTAGCCTTCGGCTCCCGACGCAACGACGCTACAATGGACACAGACGCTGAGATGGTGACAGGCACGACGGCAGCACAACCAGCGAATACATGCATCAATCGGTTGGCAGATTTTGATCAGTTTGATGATCAGGCGTGCGATGAATTGACTCTCCGTGAGGAACCGGATTATGGAGAGGAAGGAGAGATGGAGCAAGAGGAGCAGGAAGACGGGAGGGGATATTTGGGAGGAAAGGGAAACCTTGCTCAGAATAGGGGATATGGGGAATCCAGGGATGTACTTGGACCCATGCCTGGTGCTGATAAGCAGGATCTGGCTCGGAGGAATGGTGGTGGTATGTCATTGCATTTGATTTCTTTTTGATACCTTTTGAACCTATTCTGACTGGGCTTCAATGACATATATATGCTAATTCGATTAAGGGATCTATAAATGTTAAATCTGTGTTTTGAAAGACTGGTTTCAACATTGAGTTCCTATTTGAGAAGATCGATCAACCGTTTTTTGGATCTTGAATAAGATTAACAATAAAAGTTTTTTACCAGAATTAATTGACTGATTTTATGTTTGTAGGCATGTCAAGTAAGTAGATCTTTGTGTTAGTTTGCAAAGAATTGTGGATGACATCAGCATAGATATGTAGAAGCTAGAATTAAAATCGCCAGATTGTAGGAGCTCGAAAAAAGAAAAGAAAACAATATCTTTTCCTAAATCAGAGGACTAAACGTTGAGTGGGGAGCAAAACTGCAATCGCACTGAAGTAATGGAATTATGGTAGATCGCGAGGCGGAGGGGTTGGGCGAACAAAAGAACAAAGCGCCATTTTGTGCTAGTGCGAGCTATGGCTTTGTCGGTAGGCAGCCCTAAGTTGAGGTTATTTTTTAAGGTGTTCTTAAGACAGGATATAAATTTGGGGTTTGAAAGGTCGAGTGGCTAGTGTGATTGAAATGATTTCACCTTTTTATGGATACACGAACTCGTATATTATTTTTTATCGGATTCCTCTATCGTACAGCTGGGTCTTACCTCTTATATGTCTACAATTGTGCGGTTTGGAAACATCTATTCTTCCTTTGGCTGGGACGCTTATGGCTCTGGCTTCCAACACCTAACTGTCGCGTTTTAGCTGTTATTGTAATTTTAGGTATCTATTATATGGTCATGATGAGTCAAATGCATTCCTGATTGCTAAAATTGTTTTATTGGAGCAGAATATATAGATGCATACACTTACGTTAATATAAAACTTGTTGAAAAATCTGGCGATAGATTGTGGTGCAGATGAATATTATTATTATCACGTGGTAAACCATTATCAATACGATTTCCCAACATAGCGTTTATAAGTTCAAAGTAGGTTCAGCCCCATAAGACAGGGTTATTATTGTGAAGGGAAGGTAGAGAAACTCGATAAACTATCCTTTTCTAACTTCTGTAGAACAAGGTGGAAAAGGGATAGAGAGAACACAGTGGGACTAGTTAACTAAGGGGAGTGCAAAAAATGATCCATAGATTCATTGCGAAGGGACGAGGGACGCGATAAATGGATGAGTAACTTCAGGTAGCAGCTTATAATGGAAATGGAAAAAGATAAATACAGCATGAATATCAGTACTCAGAGGATCTACAAAATCAAAACCTCGATAGATGTTTATTTTCTAGAGTTAATTCATGTCTTAACTAAACAAACGTATTTCTTACATTGAAATGATACTGAAAATTCTCACCTTCTTTAATTATGCTAAGTTGTATTCAATCTTTCAACTAACAGTGAGATAGTATTTTTTGTAGATATACTGTTAGCTAATTAATCGTATTTAAACTGGGAATTCTCTCACTTCTGTCTTTCCTTTTCCTCTTACTGTCTTATTGCAGTTAAATAAGAGTTTCTTACTTGAAAAAGTTCCATTTTGTCTCACTCTTTTGCCGTTTTATTAGTATGCAGATTTTGTTTGTTGCATATGACAGAAATGAATTATTTAAAGATTAATTCGTTGTAAACGTAGACGACTCTATTTTTCTTTGCAGGAAATATAGCAACATTTCCGTAGCAGTAAGGGGAATGTTAAATTTGGGCAATGCTAATACAGTTTAAACTTGTTATTGTACTCCACTTATACTTTCCGGATGGTTAAGTTCAAATATACCAACCGGGATATTTATCGTATAAAACGGCTTTATAAAGCTTATTAGCTAATTTGTTTTCTCTGTGTTGATGGGTCACTGTATTTTACCTTTATTGCAAAAATCTGATTTGGTTTATTTTTTTATGTAACGGCAAATAGCTTCTGGTATGATCTATATTTTGGTATTATTATATGGCTAAGTATTCACAGAAGTAATACTATCATTACAGTCTCTCAGTCCCAGTAGGAAGAAGGTAGAAGTCATGCAACTCTAACTATATCTTCCTTACTAGGAAAACACGTTCGCTTATATAATAGGAGATATATAAAAGATGTTTTGCTGACGAGCTAGATACTGATGAAGCAGTGAGGAGATTCCATTTCCATACAGGAGCACAGAACACCAATTATCGATAGATTGAACCGGGGTCTGCGAATTCTGTTCGGCTGCACCGAAAAATATTCGAATATAATATAATATATAAAATATTCGAAGTAAATATAATATGAGGTATGCACAGAGTAAAGATATAGAAGTACACATGAAAGTCAGAAAATCATTGTGGCTTCTGCGATTGAGTCGGTAGAGAAAGAGGGGAAGTCGCATAAGCGAAGTTTAACAAATAAAGCAAGGAGTGAGTAAGACAAAATGGGGGAACTTATTCGGATATTCACCGCAGCACAAGAAAATACATCAAACCACAACTGTTACCTTTCTTTTTATTCAGCACGGGCCGGCAACCAGGCAGCCCCTACAACAGGGGTACCGGTTCGAAAATCCAACGTTGTGAAGGAGATTGAACGAATCCAACAGAGACGGGAGGAGCGCAGAGCTGCACAACGCGCTGCTCGTGAACAGCCTGATGTTGATCCGACCAGTCCTAGCTACGAGTTTCTCATGATGATTCGAGAGTACCAGGAAACTCTGGATTATCGACCCTTGACTAGTTCCGATGAAATTGAAACTCATCAGATCTGTGTGTGTGTTCGAAAACGACCGCTGAACAAGAAGGGTAGGCTCACACAAGAAATAATTCTGATAGAAATCTCCGTCGTTGGTTTTGGTGTAATTTTTCTATTGTTTCAGAACTCGCTCGTAAAGAGATTGACGTGATAACAATACCAAATAAGCAGCAAGTCCTTGTACATGAACCCAAAACTAAGGTGGACTTGACCAAGTATCTGGAAAACCAATCCTTCCGTTTCGACTACGCTTTCGATGATACCGCAGACAATGCTCTCGTGTATAGATATACAGCTCAACCTCTTGTGGAAAGTATATTTGAGGGTGGGATGGCCACTTGTTTCGCCTATGGACAGACGGGCTCGGGAAAGACACATACTATGGGAGGTGAATTCCATGGAAAGGGACTGCAAGATTGTTCAAATGGAATTTATGCATTAGCTGGTAAGTATTTTTTACGATAAGTCTCCTATAACACTCATTTCGATAGAGAAAGTTAGTAGTGTAGTCAGTTTATTGTTCGTATCCAAACACGACTTGGACTGGGAGGTATATTAATTTCAACGTCGTGCTTAATCGTGTGTCATTGGCATTGCGGTTCGCGTGTTTATCTGTGAATTTGGAGGTTGAAATCCATTCGCTCACATTCGGTGAAAGTAATGGCCAACCGCAATCGTTAAGCCTTGTTAACGGAGAGGATGACAGTATTCTAATTTCTCACCAGAACGACTTCCTGATGCTACTTCTCTGCCTAAGATGAGTACAGGGAAACATTTTCTTGAGCAGGCTTTAAAGTTATCACAGTTAATTAAGGAAGGTTAAAGTGAAATTTGAGTTCTCTGAAGTTCCAGCTGTGATTGATTGTTTTTTTTTACCATCAGCACCTCCCTGGCTTGGTTGGAACTGGATAATAATCGGACTAAATGTCGCTTTTCATTCATTTGTATTATTTTAATCGTAATTGAAGAAAAAACTAGTTATATTTTTTTGGAATCAGGAGAAAGTGTAAACCTCCTACCGTTCTGGTTTACAGACTTGTTTGTAGCGTCATCCTCATTTTCACAGCCGTTTTTGTTACCTGATATAAACTAAATTTTGAAACTTGCGCAAATCAGATCAGCTTTAAAGGTACTATTTTTCCATTTTTAGCTCGTTATTAGGTCACATTTTTTAAAATACTCTAAAGTAGCTACTTTTTGAGGTAGAAGATAAATTTCTGCGTGCATTATTTTCTTCCTCTTAGGTAAAGACACACTTTATGGGACAAATGTTATTGTCCTTAAACGGCTGTCAAGTAGTTGACGAGTTAATTTCAGGCAAATATAATTTGGCATTTGGCACAGCGAGTGTGTTTCCTTATTTCCTGTTCGCATGTTATATTTTCAGTTAAGATGTGGTAGAGAATTGATTTTTAGTGAGATGTATGTTACTCCAAAGGTGGGTAATGCATTTATGTCCATCTATTGTAATCTCTATCGCCTATTGAACTGGTAATTCCGTGGTTTAGGTGCCTTTAAGTGTATACCCAATTATTGAAATAATCATTCATAATGTTTATTACTTGTTTGTGTAGAGAGCTTTCATTTAAAGCAGGAGATAAAAGGTTTACACAATAAATTGGGTGCTTGAAACTAATTGTCTCTAAATGTGTTTCTAGAATTCTTCCAGCATCACTTGCACAACTCTGCAGTTGTTGAAGGTGAAATTTTCTAGTGGTTGGAGTTAACATCTTTGTGTCTGTTCTTGTAATCGTTTGAATGGTGTAACGATAGATCTTAATACTATACGTTGACTGTTATAATTTGCTCTCTACCGTAACCTTTTTTCGTACAGCTTCACTTGCCACGAACAACTTAGATACGTGAAATTCGTGGAAACAGAATCGAACAAAGAGCACTTGACTGTGGAGCCAACAGTCAGAGATATAGGAGGAGAGAAAAGATTCCGAGATACATTTGCCGTAGAATTTCATTCAATTCCTTTGACCTGCTTGTTTTCATTTAATTTCTACTGAAGCACGCCATTGGTCGCACTTGATGTTGGTCACTTTGTTATATTCATTCATCGTGTGGATTCGTGAGTAAGTTCTTGAAGATCACGCAAAACAGGAGATATTTGGGAAATTCCTTCGAAATGGCAGGGGAATGGGGGATTTTGAATTCAGAATTGGGTCGGCTAAAAGCCCGTCCAGTCTTCATTCAGTTTGTCATTCTCAACTTGCCAATCTTCTCAAAAATCGTTTTGGCTTTTAAAAAAGGAACATCACTTGCTCCCGGATATTTGACGTAAATGGCAAATTTTCAAGCTTTTGATTAATCTCACCGGTTGATGATTTAAATTTATCCCATCTCTCTAGTTTTTATCTGACAAACATTTAATTTTAATGTTCTATTCTGGTAAACATTTGAGCACAAGTTAAGTATTCTTATCAAGGTGATTCGAATATTTTCACTGAACTTAGACGAATCTCGTAGTCTTCATCCCTTGCACATTGGATTATCGGTAACTGAATTTCTACACCACTGCTGCATTTTCGACTAACCGCCAACAAATAATTTTTTGCTGGCTCAAATGCATAAAAAATTATTTTCCTAAAAAATGCCGTTGGAATTCCTCCCTCCTACCTAGTGAGACTGAGCACAGATATGTGGTATACCCCAATGGATAGCCTGGATTATATTAGTGCCTACCTCCCGTCATATCAATGGTAATAGCTTTATAAGCCGTATATCACGCAATAATAACCCAGAGCAAGTCAAAAGATTTTTTGCAATTTTACCTAGTGGTAAAGCAACTGAAATCGGTTACTAGTAAGTCCAAAAATCGGGATCGAACAAGTAACGCGAATAATGTTAAGGCATTCAGGGAATATCAAATTAAATTCATAAAATTTGCATATTTGTTAAAATGAGCTAAATTTCATGGTCGTTTTCTTGTACAATTTTGGAGTAAGGCTTACATTTAAAGCAATTACTTGCTATTATTGAGTTCTGGGATTTGTGGCTATTTTGGGTCTAATTAGGTTGTAACAGTATCGAAGAGTATTACTTCATTGGATTTTGAATTCGAGTTATACAATATTCACTTAATGGGTTGCCCATGTTCAAAAATTCAAATTTCATTATTCGGCTCCTGCATTACTTAGTAAATTTTTGTCCACGAACTGACCGATTCTTTAATTAGGATAGACGGTCTTGCCATCTCAATTCAGTTTTTCCCTTCCCAAGTTTACGGTAAAGTAAAATATATAGTTTACATGTGCGGGTGGTGTATTTTGTATTTATTATAAGGCACATGCAAATGTGGTCATATCTTATGCACGTATTTGTCAAATTTTTTTCAGCACGAGATGTCTTCCATCTTAATGCGACCAAGTACTGCCACGAGAATTTGTGCGTGGATGCTGCCTTCTTCGAGATCTACAGTGGTAAGGTTTTCGATTTGCTCAACAAGAAGACCAAGCTGCGCGTACTGGAAGATGGCAAGAACCAGGTACAAGTTGTGGGTCTGCGTCATGAACCGGTGCATTCTGTGGAAGATGTCCTCAGACTCCTCAAACACGGCGCTGATATCCGAACATCTGGAATAACCTCGGCGAACCAGCATTCTAGTCGGTCGCATGCTGTATTTCAGGTGAGCTGTTTTACCCTCTATTTTGATTTGATGGCTAATAAAGGGGCAGCAGAATTTGAGTTTATTACTAGAGACTGTGCTACCCTTTTACCCAAAATGAGTGTTGGAAAACGCTATTCTATGTGGAAATGGTAATTATTGTTATTGAATAAAACCTGATGTAAACTTCTGATTATAATGTGAATGATGCGAATTATTCCCTGAACTTATACCGGGCCCATTCACCTTCATCATTTTTTAATATAAAGAATTGCATATCCTTATATTATTAGAATGACTTTTTTAATGGTCTAACTGAAGGTTTTAAAAGTTAAAATACACCACTAAAAGTGCAGGATTTTCAAGTCTTATTTTCCACAATTAATTTTCTTCTTTTAGCTAATTCTAAAACGGCGAGGCACGAATAAATTGTTTGGTAAATTCTCTCTCATCGATTTGGCAGGCAATGAGCGGGGTGCCGACACGAGCTCCTCTGATCGTATCACACGTATGGAGGGCGCGGAGATCAACAAGAGTCTTCTCGCTCTTAAGGTAAGCACCAATTTATCTCCCTTTATTTTAATTTCCCTTTCACAGTACCTAATTTAATCTAATCTCATGGTGTCGTTATTAATGAACATTACGTTGTTGATCGCGTAAGCCCATCCTTTCTCCAAAATATAATCCGTTATCGCATAGCTTTTACTTAATATCAATATCTGTTACAATATGAACTAATCCCGATCATTAAAATAGGTCAAATTACTCAGTTATTCTAAATCCAATTTATTGTTATTAACGACACAATCCTATTGTTGAGATTAAAAATAACGTAGCTTGGAGAGCAGATAAGAAATTGCTGCCTGGAACTCTTGTATTAGAATTGACACCTCGTTACACTCCAAGACGAATAGTAAAACCGCTTAGACTTCTTTCTTTAGGAGAATGTTACCGAAGGTTAAATTGTAATAATCTCAGTTACAGAGAGATGACAGAAAATAGCAAGACCAATCTCTTCTTGTGCTTGCTAAACAGTGGTCTGAAGAGTAATTAGAGTAGATAGGCTTAAAGGTAGTTAAAATCAGGGGATCAGTTGCTAATGGATCAATTTGTGAAAAGTTCAGAAATTGATAATCGCATTCAGACAAACAAGGCGAAATCATTAATTACGATCTAAATAAACGAGAATTCGGACACCTCTAAAGTGTCAAAAACGATGGATTACGTACAAAAGTTCCAAAGAAAACGTATTGACTAGATTACATCTGAATATGTTGCGCAAATTTCAATTGTTTAGGAAGATAGAGGTATGCTTGATTACGGTGGAAGAAGTTAATTACACTGAAGTTTCGTGGTGTCGGGGTCAGATACTGACAACCTGGATACAACAAGGGGGGGGGGGGGAAAGGAGGAGGAAGCGAGGAGTAATAGGCTATTTGATCGAAGTGCAAGCCATCTTTTTTATCTTTGTCCTCCGTTATGCTTTCTCTGGCTGTTTACTTTTTTCAACTGTGCACTTTTCTAGGAATGCATTCGAGCCCTGGGTCGTAAGGGTGCTCATCGACCATTCCGAGCCAGTAAATTAACTCAAGTACTGCGTGACTCTTTCATTGGCGATCGGTCTCGAACCTGCATGATTGCTATGATCTCGCCTGGTATTTCTTCCTGCGAGCATACTCTCAATACTCTGCGCTATGCTGATCGGTATGTTAGCTAATATTTATTCATTTGTGTATATTACTCGTGGCAAATGAGGAAAATTCTAAATAGTAAAAGAGAGTTATTAGAAGTTGGGACTAGTAAATGAGTTTGTTCAATTTTAATCGACCAGAAGTTAACTTATAAAAAATAGAATAAGGCATTAAAAATCTTATAATACAGAAGTGTTAGTCAAAATTGTCTGCATTCATTTCTCAAACGAAATTTTGATGTTTTTGTCTTGTTAAATGATTTAACTAGGTGTTTGAAAGTAATATATGTTTGTGAACTCTATTCTATTATATTTGAATGATTAAATATATTCCAATTCGGGGTGTTTAAATGTCAAGGAGATTAAGGTTAGTCCCGATCCCTCTGAGGTGATACAACGATAAATTCGTATTCTTGTATCCGTTTAGCGAGATTTAACCTACGATCAGTCGTTCCATTCACAGAATGAGTATCAAATCCCTAATCCTCACTCCAGTGGGCTCCGCTATGTTAAAACCATGTTAATTCGTATCATTCTGCTTGTTTTTTGTTTAAGGAAAAATATGTATCTGAAGTGGTATGTCAAGCTATCCAAAGTAATCAATTGGTCAATAAGTTCTGGATGCTTGGAACCCATGGTAAAATCTTGACATTTAAATACGAACACGAAGCGGTGGACTTTCCAAAGAGTGAAAAGCGTACAATCTGAATCCGAAAGTCAAATTTAAAAATCCTCTTTTGGTATCATGACTTTATGTCCCATTTCTACTCGATCTCTCTGTTACTTTACCTTGTGTTCTAATTCTTTCCCAGGATGGAAAATAGCAAAATTGTTTTACATTGTTGTGAGTAATAACTAAAAATCTCCGATTCAGTAGATGTTTAAGCCAACAAAGATGATTAACTATCTGCACGAGTTCACGCAAGGCTTATATCGAAATTATGGGTTACTTTTACTGTCTAATCTATAGAAGAGAATTTTGTATGCGATATTCTGCTTATTCTATTGTTTTAAGGCACTCAGAAAAAGAAGATATAAATTCCAGGTAATAACTCATATTAATGTAATTGAGACGTTATAAGCGGAATTAAAAACAAGTTAATGTGCAAGATGATGGGCGCGCATACAACTCCAAAGGTCGCAAATGATGATAGCAAATCTGATCTTTAGCATTCCTGTTCTTTTTTTTTTAGTGTCAAAGAACTGGGCCCAGCAAATACCAACGGTACGTCAAAATTTGATGTAGATTTTGTTTTTCTTCTCACTTCCGACATCAGAACATTGCACACAATATAAAACCTTGTATTCTCTTCTATCATAGTGCTATTGAGTGGAAGTTTTCCTATTCTCACGGTAGAGAGAGATAGAGAGACAACAGAAAATGTGTTAACTGTAATTAAGCTGCAACTTTGCTTCACGTTTGAAAGAGTGGTTATTTACATGGCGGAACAGAACAGAAATAGCATGATTGTTTAGGACGGTAATTTTAATTTTATTCAGTGTTGATCAGTAGAGGATTCAGAATAAGTTAATAGTCAAAGGACAGAGGTCCTAATCACGACTGGAACTGTGTAGAAATCTTGGTTTCAAGATGGATATCCTCCGATGTCTCTTCTTCATTCCCATCGGTAAATATTGTATTGCAGGCTAAATACCTCGTATCCAAATCGTATCTTTTGGCCCAGTGGACTAAACAATAAAATAGACATTTACATCTCATTGTTCCACCTTAATCTATTAGTCGTGTGCCGATTGTATGGTGTTCAATGTGCGTTTCTACTTAGGCACCCCATATTATGCGTACGTCGAGTGAACGCCATAATGAATTGTGCTGGTTGATAGACTAGTCAAGGGAGGGTTGCAGAAAGCTATTTTCTCGCTAGAGAAACTTTAGGACGTTACTTCTCTGCTCCAATGAGCGTTGTAAAGCACTTCCCTCTAATATGCCGGTATGGCAGTGTTAAACACGTACCTCTGCCATGGCCACGAGATCGATACATTTCGGTGAATGGTTAATTCTGGTACAAAAGAAGGGTGGTTGAATGTTGCTTCAGAATACCTTTAGTCAACCTAATTTAATTACTTTGACTGCTTATCATCATGTTGCTGTAGAAGTAGGATTTCATTGCGAAATAGCAGATGTGCGTTTTGATTCTCTTTTATCTCTTCTTAATGCAGCATGTCTCAACCGCAGGACAGCTTCTCTCGCCTCACTTCCTTGTGCGTTTTTTTACCTAGAGCTGATAATAAATCACTGTCAATCCCTTGTTATAATCGCTCCCTCACTCGCCTATATTATGTAACCTACAAACAACCTTAATTTAGTGTATCGATGTCATGATGGGAAGTTCTGCTGTTCTTTTTTTCCTCATAAATTATTACTATTCCTTAATAAGCTCTGCAGCGAAGTGGCTCCTCTCGAACCAACATTTCTTTTCGTAAGTTGGCTTTTTTTGCTTACCACGGCTTTTGCTTTCAAGTCGCTGAAATCGCTTAAGTAGCGCCTTCCTTGACTCTTGCTTATTCACAACAAATCTATTTATTCCTACTCCCAGTGAAGTGGTGGTGTAGCGGTCATTGTGTGTATATCTGCACTTTTAACAATTATAAGTTCGATTTTATTCTAGTCAACATCACCTCAATCTTTTACTTGAGGCAAACGTAGAAGGTCACGCGTTTGAGACCCACTGCTACACATCTATTGGGTAGAATGATCGGACTCATTACTTTTAGAACACAGTCGCTTGAATAATTTCACTGGCACATCCATTTAATAGTTTCATTCTTGCTTCTTACAGTATAAAATAGGCTGATAAAAAAGAAGATACAGATATGTGTTAACTTAACATATTTGAGTGAACTAAGACAATCGAGGCTCGCTGAAACGAATTCAGTAGTGCATTAACTTAATATCATCTGACCCTACTCACACCTCACTTAGCCTAGCCTGTAGGTTGCTGAAATTATCTCAGTGGTGTATCGATGTGTATCCTTACCCTTGCTTACATCAGTATAACACGATGGTGGTCGCTTAAATGATTTTAGTTAGCACAATTGACTGCAGTCTGATTTTCTATTTTTTTCAGGCGGAACCGGAAACGGGGGACAGACAACAGGTGACATAAACTACCTCGCAGGTCAACTCTCCACTCGAGGACCACAGCTAAGTCGAGTGGGCGCAGCAGGTGGAGGGGGTCGCGGAGATCCTTCAGGAAATGTTTTGTACTCTTCTTATAACGGAGGTGGTAGTGGATCTCTTCGCGGTTCTGCGGGTGCCTACGGTGGTGCATTGGATGAAGGGGATTATGATGATGAGGATGATGGCGATTACCTTGCAATGCTAAGATCAGCCAATGTTAGTTGAGAACTGACATTTATATGATCTTGCATATATAGCGGTAATTGTTTAGGGTGATTGAATGAAAGTATGGAGATGTCAGTATGCGCTTGTAGTACATCTGTTAATTCGTTAAAAACGTTCTGGGCTTTACTAGTTTAGTCTAGTTTTCATTTTTTTTGCATTCTGACGGTTATTATACAAGTAGGTGAGCGAAGCAGGTAGATACGTTTCTTATAACGTGGCATTTTAGGTCATCTGTTGTCGTCGATCTGACAAATCCTAGTTTTATCGGTCTGTTCTTGCTGAAAAATATGAAATGACTGGTGATGGAATTGACCGACGGTGAAAGAACTAGGTTTAAGCTTA
>CAADRB010000008.1:2226558-2236738 GCA_900708905.1 Hymenolepis diminuta
ATATATACATAGGGAATAGCTATTAATAGTTGGCAACACACGATCTAACCATCATAGTAGAAAGATTTTGAGCACTATCTGCATTCGTCATGTCCTCATTAATAGTAGTCATAATTCCCAGCCCCGGTTAGGAAAGCATTTTCCAACGCTCATCTTAGGTAGAGGGGTAAAATCATGGAGCCGCCCTAGTGAGAAACTCGACTTCTATCACCTTTTTTATCGATCAGATTTGACCAGTGCGAGTGGCCGTTCCTGGGTGTGCACCGATTCCACTCACCGACGAATATCTTCATCTAATCCGATTAATTGACTACATATCAAGAGATTAACTATACAGACAGGCTGGGCCATTTTATTGCGTCCCATATGTGAATGCAAGGACCTAAGCGTTGATGAACAGATGTTGGGGTCTATGGAAAGTATTAACTAGTCTGTCAGTTAATGGCCAGTCCATTAAAAGACTGAATGTACGTTCTCTAATTTCAGCTGATAAAATATGTATATATATATATATATTTCGCGATTTTCACAAATTCCTCGTTTTAAAACTTTATTTTTAAATTTACATATAAGTGTTGTATGTCGTGTACTTCTGGCGTACCGGTCAAATCAGAGATCATGGGTTCGATACTCGTCAGTGGGCTTTCAGAGAAAAGCTTTACTAACTCTAATGATTAAGATTTGTTGTGATTATAGAATGCGAGTTTCTTCAGAATACTATCTTATTATTACCCTTTTCAATAGATTTAAGGAGGGTCTTTGTGTAATTGCTCTAAATGATTAAACGGATAGATTCAATAAAACGATAATTGAAGACATTTAAGTGGGAATTTGCCAGAGAAATTAGTTAGCGAAACTAAATGCCTGGATTTGTGCAATTTAAAACGACATTTGCTGCAAAATACGCTGTGATGTGAAGTGAATCAGCCAAACACGCCGTCTTCTTGGTCTGATTTTATAAGTGCGCAAATTAACTATCCTCATTTTCTGACTCTTCATTTCTCTTTCTTTCTCTACAGACGGTATGGTGGTGACTTAATAATTACCTTATTTTGTTTGTTCACCTGTTCAGAGTTGTGAGTTTGTTATTTGATGTTTGGAGGACTTGTCTTCCATGTTGGTTATCTTGTTCGAGTCATTTCTAAAGTTCATTATTCGTGTCATGTTAATTTAATATCTGATTATCTTTTTTTCATATTTTCTAGGACGGGGAGGTATCAGAAGAATTGTTCACCTTCCACGAGGTCGTTCGACATATTGAACAGCTGGAGGAAGATGTCTGTGATGACCATGCAGCTCTATGTAATGTGAGTTCTATATATTTTGCTATACTCTATGAAATGTCGCTACAATTTGGATTTAGGTTTTACGCTAAGGGATTATCCATTAACTTAAAATGAATCTTATCATAATTTATCACAGCATTTCTTCTATCTGTGCATTCTCCTACGTATTCTCTATCATGTACTCTTCTGTTTTTTCACGGATCCACTCGTTTTGTAAAAACATGTTTCACATTCCTCGATTTGAGCCTCTTGTACGCTTTTTTCGGAAATGTACATAGTGCTGTTGAATGAAGATTAAAGGACGGGAGCGAAAAGATTGAAACCGACAGGTAGGCACAATTCATGAGAGATATATATGTAAATGTCGACCACGATTCAAAGCTCATGAGATCGATACTCATCTGCAAGCATAAAATGAACAAGTAAGAGGTAACGAAATTCAATTTTCGGTCAGATTGGCTGCATATGCAGTGTTCCTTTCCTACAAGAAGCCAAATTCTGATGTTCAACTGTCGTCAATAGTTTTCATTCGTTTTACCAAAGACAAATTAGTGGCCATGAGATGATAACCGTAAAATTAGCCAAGTCTATCGATTTTCATTCCTAAATTAGTCCTTAGTAAGATATCAGTTTTATCTATTGACCTTTATTCTGTTAAAAGTGCATGATAACGAAGTGAGGTAAGATTGAAACTTTCGTGCAAGATAGGTTAGTCAAAGGTAAATTATTTCTAGGCGCGCGATTTCACTATCAATTAGCAGAGTTCTGAAATGCAAGAGAAAGATGAGGAAAACCAAGGTCTGCGAATTCATTATCAATTGTGTCTTATAATTTCTCACGAGAGGGATTCAACATTTGGTCCTCATCGCCGAGATAGATTAATCAAACTTAGACCTTTAGTGGTAATTCTAAATTCGAATGCTCTCATTCCTATTATTATTACCCACAGTAATATAAACAAAATACAATTTTTAATTGTGGGAAGCAATTAACATCAAATAGCAGAGAGTCCAACAGATGATAAAAAAGAAAAGATTAAAAAGAAATCCATTTGATTTTTGGATTTGAGTTGACTAATACTTACAAATGGGTAGTTCATATTCTCCAATTTAAGTCTCACTATTCTTCCCTTGGATTTCAGCAAGTGCTTGTTATTGATGTTCATTGCTTACCGGTTTTAATTATTCAAGAAGTGTTGGTCTTGCCACCTCAATTCATCTTTTCCTTAGTTTTAATTTATAACAGAGGTGGGGTATTATCGGTAAAGTTTTAATATTTCATTCGTAAGATTTCCATCACGATTATGCTTTTTTCCCTCTCAAATGATACTAATATTTAAATGCGACAGTTGTAATTTCGATAGCAATTTGAAATTCTCTATAAGATTTTCTGACAAATTATTGTTGGTAGGATCATAATTTAGGAAGATAGAGACTAATAGCTTCTGACTCATTGCCGCGCATATATATGTGGGCTCGCCTACGCAAGGCGTGGGTAGCGTTTGGCTTTGATTTATCCGCTTTCGCACTGTAATTTATACATCTTCATGTGCATTCCTTTTACATTTTTTTCTCTCCCTTTTAGAATATGATAAAGTGGACCACAGAACACCAACGGCTACAAAAGGAGACCATGAAAGTTCCATATGATGTTGAAGGTGCGTTTCTTCTGCAGGTTACTGTTTACTACTTAAAATTAAAACACTCATCTAATGCAGAAATTGTTTGAATGGTTTACTATCTCTGTTTGTTGATAAATTAGCAGCAAAAACTACATACATTTGTCAAGTCAGAAGTCACGGATTCGATACTTATCGGGGTATGATCAGTGAAAACGCGATCAATCACGATAGTCGGTCAAGTGCGACAGAACGCTCAATGGTGCAGATCCAGTAATGTGGATAGTCGACTGCGCTGTTTAGTGTTATTGACACTTCCTTTAGTGAGATTTGAACCTTTCATTAGCTGAAATTTGGAGTAGCCATTATTGACGGCAAGCCCACAGCTTCTCTGCCGACTTATTAATTTGGATAAATTGATACCACCAATGTGGTGGCTCTGGAATGTGGGCTTATTCTTCCCAGATAACATGGCTAACGGCCAAGTATTGTAGCCTTTCTATTTATTTACCACGACGTTCAGTAAGAGAAAACCGAGCTAAAACAATTTACCTGAGCTTAAAATCAACAGCTAGGTTAACGCCACTGCATGGCATGTGCCCGAGTTTTTTAGTTTGTGCATTGTTGATTAACCGTAAGTTGATGTGAAGGGCTAATCATTTCATTCACATAACCATATTACTAATAAAATTCTCAAGTTCATTGAGAGGAAATTTAGCATCCTAGACACTCCCTCTTTATTGACAACTAGTAGTCATTACGCTCGGTCAATTTGTTCTCGGAATATTGAATCTACTGTTGGTTCAGCGGTTAACATTCTTGTCTGCGAAGTTGAAGTTTACGGATTTGATGCCTATCAGTGCACACCTAGTGATGTAGAATGGCCAATGGCACTGATTAAGTTTGGCTAGTAAAGGAGTGACTGAGTCTGGTTTCTCAACAGGAAGGCTCTTTGAGCTTGGGAGTTAAAAACATGCACAACTGAAAAACATTTTAATGAAGGAGGGTTTACTGTTAAATAAATTCCTTATTTTAGCTTACGCCTCTCGTTTGGAGGAATTACTATCAACACAGGTCAATTCTCTTCTTTCTCTCAAGGGTAAGCTTATCTTTTAAATCCTATAGGTTGATTTCATCTATAACCTTTCTCTTAACTACATGCATTTTCTCATTTTTCTTCAATAGACAAAGTCTCGACATGGCGACGTGAGATGAGACAGGAGGAAGAAATCAGTACCAAACTCAAGAAGGGCCGACGAAACTAGACTCCTGTTCTTTCCGCGTCAGGGTCGCCTTATCACGTTGTACCAGTCTCATTTATTCTCTCTCCCCTACCTTCTTTTCTTGTGATCTCGAACTATTATTGGAGTTGCCTCATAATATGTCATGCGCCAAGGTCGAATGAGCATCTTCTATATCACCTTCACCAGAATTCAGTCTCTGTTTGTGTTTGCGTCTGCTACTGTCAGTTTTAAGAAGTACGTCTGTGACATTCCTTCCCGCCTTGTGTTCCAGACAGTTTTAATCCCCTAAAACTCCCTCAATTTCCTCTTTCCTGTCGGCTTTCTCACGGTCGTCATTTGTTCATACGTTGCAAGAGAGTGAGAAAGAATGTAATAAATGCGCAAGATAAAATGAAACGCTATGAAAGTACTAATAATCGTTCGTTTATTCATAGGGTCGGTAGATTCCGATCTGTGAAATTTGGAAACAATTATAATATGCCATTTGTTTATAAAGGCCTTATAGGTTGGACTTATTGAAGTTAGGGTAACATCTAATGGTTGGCAAATAACAACAGTGCCAAGGGGTAGAACACAAAGAGTTGCGTTTGCCAACGTATATTGAATAAACCACGGGGGGAATTCGAGCAAGTAAGAGAGATGGGGGAAAGAAGAGAGCAGAGGGAAGCATGGGAGTCGGTGAATGACAAACGTGTGCCTGCTTGTGTGTGTGTGTGCGAGAGTGGATATGAGTACAGAGGTACCTCAAAATGAAACTGAGCAGTTATAGAAAAAAGAATCAATAAACTCATCTAGACATGATAGTTTGGGGTTTTGTGTCATAGGGACAAAGATATCATTTGGTTGGGAGTGTAGGTGATTTGAAAGCCCATATCAGTTGTTATAGTGTTCTGACAAATTAGTGGGAATGATCTGACCCTACTTGACTTAATGGAATTGGGCATAACGTAATTGCCTTGTAATCGGAACACGTCGATGTACGCTCAATTCAAGCCAGACCTCATAAAGGACGATCATCACTCACGTAACTTCATTGGGATACCAAATTCTTTCTCTCCTAATTCAAAATCACTGTATTGTCGAAAGGACAGTGAATCTTTGTTTAAATAAAGTAATTACTGTGTAATTATTGAAAAGGGTTGGGGAAAGAAGCTTAAGATAATTCTGGATACCATTTTCCTCCTAAGATTTTTCAAATGGATACCAAACCTAAACAGAAGCCTAAAATATCTAGAGGAAATTTTGCCTTATACCTATACGTAATTTAATAGATATTAGTAACATTTTTAAATGCAATAATTGCCATGTGGAATGGGAGGGGTCTACCATAATTTTATTAGTGCTACTGATAAGAAATAAGTAACAATTATTAGACAGTTGCCTTTGACGTGATTTTTTGAGAGCCCAAAATATTAACAGCTGTGTTTTGAATAAAAAATGACATTTATTTTTTAGTTTTTGGATAAATAATTTGCCACAAAGCTCATATATGAATTATTTTCCATGCGTGATATTCTCGTATTAAATGTAGTCTCGGAATGGTCGCGAAAGCGTAGTTGAATAATATAGTTTCTCGTGTTCCTTTTGTATCACAAGGCAAAATTCTGCACATTATGGAACAAACATAAAGATAGGTTGCACCAAACGTACCTCAAGAATTCAATATTCCAATGCAAATACCAAATGCATCAGTTGCCTGAAAATTTAGCTGCGACCAACACCTCGAGATAAGAGTTAGCACAAATTAATCAACTGTTAGCTGCGTCTATTGCTGTATGCTATGCAGTACCACATTGTCATCAACCTTTAGCATGTATTTCTGCCGAAAGAGAATAATACCACTGTTGCTACAAAAATATTTAGCTGTGCTTGCTACCGCAAGAGAAGAATAACCATAGAGTCATCAACTAGTAGATGCGTCTACTACCATAAGAGAAGAACTAACACATTTTCAAGAACATTTGGGTGCATACACTGCCACAAAAGAGGAATTACTACTGAGCCATTGACACTTACCTGTATCAGCTACCATAAAATTAAAACTTGCAGGGTAACACTGATTTTTTGGCCGTACATCACTGTATTAGACGAGTTACCACAGTACAATCAACACCTAGCCGCGTCTTCTACCGGCGGCTCCATCAACGGTTTATTGCGCCTACTAATGTATGAAATATATTACTGAAGTGCCCAGACTGTTAGCAATGTTATTTATGGTAAGGGAAGAGCCACCACAGTTCCTAATATGCTTTGCTGCATCTACTACTGCAGGAGAGGAATTATCACATTTCCAAAACATTTACCTGGGTCTAACATCGGAAGAGAAGAATTACCACGGTTCCATACAATAACTGCTCAAGCAGCTGTCCTAGATTTCTATCTTGTCACAAGCAAAACAAAGCTTTCTTGTTTTTAGGAGCATCTTGATTTTTCTAGATTTAAGACCTTCCAGAGAAGCCGATGCAAATTCCGCTACAAATTTAGAGCCATCCTCAGACTTAAAGCTGATGCTGCAACACAAAGACATAAATATCAGAATGTCTGGCAAATAAAAAGAATCGATCCATTCTCGAAACATACAAGTGAATATCAAAACATTGACAATTAGATCGTACCGGAGAGTTATGGCAATATGGTGCTCAAATCTGTCAGAAACACCCGATAAAAGATAGAAATACAAGATTGTATCATGAAACTCTTTTGAGTGCTGTACTGTTAGAGCCGACGGATTTACCCAAATGGTGGCTATGCGAACAATTACCTATACCGTGCGCAGTATATAAAAATGTGTAAATATAGCGGGAACGAATCACTTGGAGGCGGAAACGAAAATATCGCCAATACAGATCCCTTCAAACGAACCCATAGAAGCCAATTCATAACTAAGGAAGACATTACAAGCTAAAATACAAACATGAATAATCCCAATATGAAACAAGTTTGTTGTTGGTCCTAGTTCTCTTGCCAAAACTAAGCGGATTTAAACAAATTCTGTCGCGCCTACAGAAGCGTATGTAAATCATACGTAATTACATAAGAATGCAAATTTAGCCGCTAAAGAACTTCAGCTAGTTAAACGTCGATTGAAACCCTAAAACGTCCTTGGTTAAACTGTTTGCGGTGTGATCTACTAAAATGGAGTAGATCTTCATCGGATGAACTTTGACAAAGTACTTTAATGGTTGTTGACAAGGCAGATATTAAATATCTTAATCCTGGGTAGATGCTGAAGTAACCAGCATTTGCAAAGGTAAAAGAGTTATAAAAATTCTTGCTAATTATAGAAGTGTCCTCTCTTATCGTATGGAGGGGATGTGTTTTGTATCAGTTGTCTGTGAAAGGCCGAAGATCTATATTTTAGAAAGGCTTATTAAACACCTAAAATTTACTTCGTTAGGGATAGTCTACTGAACTAGCGATCCTTACTACAAGAACAGAAATTTAAAAAGCCATCAATTTTCTATGCAGAGCAGTTCTCATTTTTATTGACTAAAACGACGGACTCCGACCCACTTCCTATTGGCGCAGGGCTGTGTGTATTAAAGCTGGTCTGAAGTAAGACCACCTACACCAGTCAGTTCCTAAAGAATAAGTGAACTGGAAGAGTGAAATATGATAGAAGAGGAGTGCTTAATGTTGAATTAAGTCATGCTAATTTTTCCACCATAAATGTTTTACCCCTGTGCCACTCGGAGTACTTAATGGCATCTTCACTCTTACACCATTCGGTGGAGTACTTAAGAGAAATACGAAGTAATTAAATTGATAAAAATATCTGACATGGCATACTCAGTGATAAGTTTACTGTTGTTCAACTCGAACAATGTACGGTACAACGAAAATAATAATAATTCATGTAAACAATTTAAGGGATAAAAGTATTTTAGATAATAATGAGAAGAAAAAGCAAATACTATTTATTTCGTCAAATAAAAATACTTAACGATTTTGCATAACCATTTTTTCTTTACATCAAAAGAGTCCTTTGAATTTCCCCAGATTTTCTTCGCACTAGACCCATTTTCTATCAATTTTTTCTACATCAACGCGACTGGGAGAGATGATAGGACAGTCGCGTTAGGATAGGATAGGACGAATTGCTTACTGGGAGAGGACAAAGAACCACGAATTAGATAGTAAGAGAGAGAGAGAGAGAGAGAGAGAGAGAGAGAGAGAGTGAGGGCAACGGATAAATTGCTTATTTAAAATAGGAGTATATACTTAGTTCAGTCAGAACTCGATGGGGAGTCCAGGGTCATCTGTACGTCCTCAGTGGGTGATCACAATGGGTGAGATAACTAGGATTCTGAGGTTACATTTTTGTCCTCGATGAGGGATTACAGATACTACAATAGGGAGTCCGTTTCCAAATATGGGAAGAGTACCGAGAAAAAATTTTAATTTGAGAGAAATTTGC
Organism: Hymenolepis diminuta; assembly: GCA_900708905.1. Classification (NCBI taxonomy): domain Eukaryota; kingdom Metazoa; phylum Platyhelminthes; class Cestoda; order Cyclophyllidea; family Hymenolepididae; genus Hymenolepis; species Hymenolepis diminuta. The sequence goes on from CAADRB010000008.1 coordinate 2,235,124, forward strand.
CCTATTTGGCTGCTGCAATTATGTCACACGAAGAGAAAATAACGCTCGAGTTTTTTGACACTAGACAGAAATTGTACGCGAAGGAAAAAGTTGGGCGTCTTCTTCTGGTCATGATTTTATTCTTATTTTATATTAGTTTTTACTTATGTAATTGATCAAGCAAATTCATAAACTTAAAGGGCTAATATTTTGGTGACTGAGTACTAACTGATTATTTACAATGTAAACTAAGATTTTAATTTTCTGGACTTAGTTCTTACAGATAGATCTTTGACTGCTATAGAATGTTTAGATTATCTACCCCATTAACCAGTGCCATACAATAAATAGCACTTATTTTTATTCCCCCAATGAGAATCTACCTTCATTATGCGATCATTTCTTTGATTAATTACAAAAGACACATTTTTAAAAGCATCTTTCTGAATGAAAAATTATTGAAGGAATAAAAAAAGGCGCAAGACAGCACTCATAAATATAAAAGCGCACAAGTTCGATGGATAACATTTTAGGGAGATTCATATAGTTCCTTAAAGATGGCATTGTTCGCTATTAGCACACTGTGTAGAATTTATTAAGTTTTAATATATTTCACCCACATTTGTTAATGATATTTTCTCTTCTGACTTCTAATTTCGTCAGTTTCATTAACCAATTTGTAATTTCTAGGACCAATTTTATATTTTGAATAAAAATCATAGCCGAAATTAGTGCAAGCGTTGTTAATAAATTTTGCTACACTATGGACACATTTTTACACCAGCTCAAAGAAATGTTTTTACTTTTCATATAGAAGAATTCAAATTTTCTCTACTTTTTCAAACAAAAGTAATTTTGACATTTTGCTTTAATAAAATGTCATTTACATTAGTAAATCGACCCACCTTATTGAGAATCAGCTAGACATAACCTGAAACTGACATATTTTAATCGAATGAACTTAACGCGACAGTGGAACATCACATAATGCAGTCTGGTCGAATATGGAAACTATAACAAGTGTTAGGCAATTTAGAAAGAAATAACCAAAAAAATTGAAAATTAGAAATTTTTATTAAGCCACTAACGTTAAGAAATATGTGCGAATTTAAATAATGAATATGTAATATTAGGAGCAAGTTAAATTTGCTTCGTATTTATTGGCAGAAAGATATCATAACACATGCGCTGAAAAGTCCCGGGCCTAACAAGGAAAACACAGTTTTTTGGTTCAAAATTACCTTTATTCATCAACGTAATCTCCATCAAGAGCAACCCAATCATTCCAGCACCGCTCTAACATTTCAATATCACTTTCAATAGAACCATTCATCTTTTGCTTCAAAATAGGCCTCAGTTTCAGCGAGAACCTCTTCATTCTTGCGAAATTTCTTACCGGCGAGCATTTTTTTCACGTCTGCGAACAGCCAGTAGTCGCTGGGAGCCAAATCTGGCGAATACGGTGAACGTGGGAGCAATTCGAAGTTCAATTCATGTAGTTTTGCCATTGTTTTGATTGACTTGTCACATGATGCGTTGTCTTGATGAAACAAAATTTTTTCTTTGCCATATGCGGTCGTTCCTTTGCAATTTCGGCCTTCAAACGCTCCAATAACGCTATATAATATTCACTGTT
>CAADRB010000008.1:2237184-2257849 GCA_900708905.1 Hymenolepis diminuta
TAGTCAAATGCATAGTCATGCAATATAAAGCCAACACGTTCTTTTCATATCTTTTCGATGTCAGCTAACTCACGCAACTTCACTTTCCACCATTCAAAACGATTTTGTGGATTTTTTAATGTTTTCTGGTGTTATCGCCTCATTTGGACGTCCACTGCGCTCTGCATCATCGGTGTCTCTACGACCACGTTTGAAGTCAGAAAACCAACGTTTTATTGTTGTTTCTGATGAAGCGGAGTCTCCATAACACTTTTCAAGCCATTGGTTCGCTTGAACGGTATTTTTCCCCATCAAGAAGCAGTGTAAAATTGAAACACGAAATTGTTTTCGATGCATTGTTTTGAAAATAACAAAAGTAGAGTCACTCTTAGCACAATAACTCACAAACTAATGAATAGAATATCATGAAATTTTGAGAGCTGTCTTTTGAAGGTTAGTATTAACAGAAAATAAGGTGACTGCAATAAAACTGGCGCCATCTATGTGTTAGACCCGGGACTTTTCAGCCCATGTGTTATTGTTTTTAATAATAATTTTCATCGCAAGATAACATTTTGCCTAATATTAAGTCATTAGATTACACTAATGCATGAGCAATGTCGATTTTTCTCGTTTGAGTTACGGGAAAGGGTAAAAGCTGCTACACCTGTGACAGAAATGGTGGAGATATGCGAAAAATGTCCGAAGGGAAGAAAGAAGCCGCGAAAGTTCTTATATTCTACATACAGCTGCAACACAGAAAGGGACCACGAAGAGTTAACAAAGGGAGTTGCATCTACCAAATCGTCACTAGAGTTATTCGGAGGGAAGGCAGTACTAAAAAGGTAAATGCAACAGCAGCAACAGTTAACTGCATCTACTGCCATATTTTAAAAATTGCTGTAGCTACACGTGTTACAACATCTCTGTCTATTACTTTATTACATATTAGTACACCAAGAATATTTCCTGCTTCTAATGAAGTGGTCCCACTGTTCAGCAAATCTTTTGTCGACGCTAAATATCAATTCAATAATTCAATAATTATATTAAGTTCCTCTTTATTTTAATAAGTAATTAACCGTGTAATAATTTGTTTTTTCCTCCTTGACTTTTTTCCAACGATCATCTTATTTTGCAGTCGCAATTTCCTTCCTGAGGATAATAGTTCAATAAATATTAGTTGTATGTCCAACTATCCATGAAGATGATGGGAATCATACTATTCGGAGAAGCAGACGCATAGCTATAGGTCTGAGAATATTACTAAGTGAAAAATGAAGGAGATTTAATTCATGAGATACGGGACTATGCCTTGTATGGCACTCAGATCAAAACAGTATATGCTGTTATTTTTTCCAAAGGTCCTTATTAAGACTGGAAGCCAAAATAATAAAAAATCGTGCATGACTCCTGATGTTGTTGATACTACCAGATCAGTACTTTAAAACGCCGGCCAGAGATGCCTATTAACTTCGAACACAGAGCAGATTCTGCATGATATAACCAACTGCGCTCATCAAATAACCACCAGAAAGCTTGAAGTATAGAACACCTGGATTATTTAAGACTATTTTGAGTGGTCAAATTTTACCTAACCCCTGTATTCATTTTAAAACAGTCTATTCTTCCTCTATAGATGTTACAAATTGACTGCTTTTAAAGGGCAATAAAAGTTAACAGTTCAACTCATAGATGGAAGTAAGCGTGCTGATGTAATGTTTAATGCCACATAGAAGCTTCGAATTACAGAGATGGAGGAGGAGAATGACCGAGAATCAGAATACGGAGGTATACATCAAAATAAATGAAAAAGAGTCATACACATGTCTTTTTGATGTTGAATGAGCACACATAGTTTCGCGCAAAAGAATGAATATATGTGTATGAGGGAGCAATTGATACACATTAAATCAAATCCGATTTGAAGTGATTTTGCATTAAGCAAATTCTCTATTAGGGAACAGAGCTGGAGCAATGAGAGTCCAGATGTAGATCGAAGCGCAGACCCAGGAACTGACCGCCTTAATCCAGAAACTGGCATGATTGGCAGAGAGCAGACCAGTACGAGTGTCGGGGGAGTACCAGTTTGTGATAGACATCATCACAAAGAGGGTTGCAAGAAGCATCATAAAGTGGAACATTGAATAACTATAAGCAACACAGTCCCTTTCGTTGTCCCAAACTCTCTGGCCACCACGCTTGGCTGTCACTGCATCATATCCATCTGGTTCAACTGCATTTGCTGTGTCACCACCTCCCTGGAAAATTAGAAAAAAATAAGATGCACATAAATTGTCTGAAATATGCTTATAAGTAAAGACATAAAAATCAAAATCTTACTGGAAGGTTACAAATCAGCACCAATGCTAAAAGGCATTAAAGCGATTGTGCATTAAGAGGCCACTTACGATTGAAAGTGTTTTATTGATCAATTAAGAAGATTAAAATGTTCAAGTTGGAAAATGCACACATTGCATGAATATTCAAGCATAGTAACGATAAATGGCGACCTCACTTTAAAATAATTAATAGTTAAAATAAAAAAATCCGAGGGGAAAAATTCAATCGAAAATTAAATGGATGAGCGCACTTACAAGATTTCAGTAGCAATAATTTCAATACCGCAGTAACATTGAAAAGTATGAAGTTGAGTTACCTCAGGTGCATTACAACCTTCTAGACAATTAAAACCACTTGTGCATCGGTTAAATTGATCGTCTATTAAATACCCATCGCTACACATACAATGAGTGGAATGAACAACTTGGAAAAAATAATCATGGTTCCAAAAATTCAATCACATCATCAAACCGTTTTTAAAAACAGACCACTTTGATTGTATCCGGTTGTAACAGAAGTTCCGTCCAATTTTTGAGCTGTGTTTAGGGCACGATTACTTCAATTTACCTTGTTAATGTTGTATGCTTATCTATGGTAATTAATAAAATATTATTTCTTCTTTCAGATTGTGTGATAATTATCGTTATTAACAACTGTTTCTAGCCCCAATGCACACTACAATGGGCATGTCAGGCATATTTTACTCTATGAATTTCATGAAGGAAATACGGCAAGTTCAGCGGCAAAAACATTCAAAGACACTTATGGAAATGATACTATGAATGAAAAGACCTGCAGAAAATGACTTTCCCCTTCACGCTTCAAAAAGGATGACTTCAGCCTGAAAGACGAACCGAAAGCAGGATGCTCAAAAACTCAATTCTGAGCAATTGGAAGTTGCCATTGATGAAAATCCAACCTGCACTACTAGAGAACTGAGCAAAGCCTTTAATGTAAGCCGCCATATGACCATATACAGAGAAATGAAAAGACTTGACAAAGTCTCAGAGACGGGGAAATGGGTCCCCCCTCCACACGATTTGTCAGAAGTCAACAAGCAACAGTGTGTGACCTGTTGTGTTTCACTGCGTTCTCGTGAACCGAACTTCAGGCACCTTTTTTAGACCGAATCATAACTGACAGCGACGAGAAGTTGACTGCGCCCGGAACAAATTCTTTTTTGTGTATGGTGAGATTCGAAGGGAACTGTTTATTATGAACTAATAGGTGACAATCAAACAATATCTGAAGTTTACTGTCAGCAGCTAACTCGTTTAAAAGCAGTTAACGGGAGGAAAAACGGCCTTCTTTGATCAATCGAAAATGAGTGATTCTGCACCATGACAATGCCAGGCCCCACACTTCCAGAGCAACCAAAGATCTCGTTGAAGAATTTGGCTGGGAAGTCATGCATCACCCACCATATTCTTCCGATCTTCTCTTACACCAACCGATTTTCATCTTTCCAGGAGCTTACAGAGTCATTTAATGGGACAAAGGCTTACTTGAAGAGAAGAGGTGGAAATGAAGAAGCTAGTTTCTTTTTTTGAGTGCAAACTGGCTAAATTCTATGAAGAAGGAATCAGAAAGCTTATGGGAAGATGAGATGTAATTAATAAAAATGATGACTACGTTGAACACTAAATGAATGTATCATTGACAAAATTTTCACTTTATTTCAAATTAAAAAAGTGGACAGAACTTCTGTTACAACCTGATAATTGGTGATCAATTCACTCATTTGCAGGTTTACAAATTGTATTAGGCAGAAGAGGAGACAGCCCCATTCGGCTTGAATCTTCTTCTCCGACGTTGGATTTTGTTTAAAAGCTTTACATTTATAAAGACGTTTCCTTGACCACAAAATAAAACTGCGATTTGGAAGGAAGGCTAAAGTGAAATTTGAGGATTTCAGTCTTGAAACAAGGAATTTCTCCGTATTTCGAGTTGTGATTTCTGCTTGTGTAAAAAACCTTCACTGGAAGAGATGCTTGAAGGCATTTTCTTCGATTGGTGATTAGCTAGTAAGGTGAATATATGACAATTGCAACGGTTTTCAGAAACGAAGATTTGAGGAGTACTTTTTGTAATCATGCATTTCACGCATCAATTAAAGTTCTTCTGATAGCTAAAGAAAGTATACAAGACTTATTAGTGGTACTATTGCCATCTTTCGAATCACAGAGCTTCTAGTTGACATAAGTCAGCAAGATCATTTCCTTTTCTGCATATACCAAAAGTAAGGTTCCCTGAAGTACAGGAGTTAGAAAGAACACGTATGAAAGTAAAACAAAAGCAAATCTATCTTTTATTACTTACGAGCTGATAATCAAAAAATGACTTGCCGTCAACGCTTTTGATCTTATTCTTTTCGCATCAGATCCACCTAATATTGTGTGATAAGGTAAGTATTATCAAAGTCACATTAGGAGTCATTATACTCATTAATAAAATTAAATTCGCTCACAAAATTAACATTAACTGTGTTTAATTAACAAGTAAAAAGTTGATTTTTTGCGCCACCACTATGATCACAATTTTACGATCTACAAGTCGAAATCCCAGCCAGATAAGAAGGAAAAACACAAGATCTCGACTCTATAGCGATAACTTATTACAGTCCAACTTGAACTATGTATAGTATAACGTAATTCGTATTAGTTCACATAAAAGGTTCAAAGAGAAAGCCATATTTTCACCAATAACGGAGAAAAAATATATAATAAAAACTAATTTTGTCAAGGAAAAATATATTATAATTCTACATGATTACTTTTTCTCCTTGACACCTCCTCTTTTCAGTTGCATCTTCCTTGGAGAACTTCTCCTTCGAATTCTTTTGAAGTCCATTAGTTTGTTCCGTATACCGTCACGGTGACCTATTCTACATTCAAGAAAGTAGTTAGATGATAGATGAAGATTCAGTCTGCTTCTCCTTCTTCTTCTTATTAGTAAATCCATCGAAGATTTCCCCTCAAGTTTTGCATGGGCAGTCGTCCAGAAGTTCGCCAGAAAAGGTTTCGGTTTTTCTACCATTGCTCCCTCTCCTTTTTCCGTAGGGACACCCGCCCTTTCTCCTTCCCTTGAATAGGGGGTTCCGCTCCGTCTGCCTGGAACAGAACACTGAATTCACAGGAAGACCTCCATTCTTTGTCGTCTCAACAGCATTCACTTTTGATACTAGTTTCGATTCAGTGACTACCCCAGGAACTACTTCTGGATACCAATTTCTTCAACTCCATTTCTTCATCTGCGTTTTTATGATACATTCGTGGGGGTTCCTCATGGAGCTGGCTATTGAGTCCGTCACCGTTGGTTCAACCCTCTGAGTGACGGTCTTCCTTTTAAATTATGATCTCGTTTGGCACTTTGTTTCCCTACATCCATGTTTGTCACACAAGTTGCAAATATGAGATTTGTACAGAGAAAATCGAGTAAAGAGCAAATTACTATAATGCTAGCATTCACCTAGAGTTTTAGGGAGACACAATCCCCCAAGAAATTCCATTCACGTCACTGTAAAATTTGATGTCCAAATTTAAGCATTCATAAACAATATCCTCTAAAGTGACTCCATCACTTGCCTCGAGCATTCTGAGGATTCAAGAATTGACATCATTTTGACAACGTTCTCAAAGACCACTCAAAAATAGTAGGCATTTGAAATGATCCCTCGAAATGACAGCAACATAGTAGAGTTTAAAAATATTATCGATGCGGCTAGAATAGATCATCCAATCTTTATAAAGCTTCTTAATGACAGAAAGACATTTGAAACAGTTTAGCAGTTCGGAAGACATGAGACTGTTTCATCAAATTTTAGATCCAAACTGTTCTTGAATATATGACACACTTGAACATTTCATTTTCAGTAACTCCTAACCTCCCAAACAACATTATAACTTTTCATCATCTGGGATATCTTCACACTCTCCAAACTAGTTAGCAAAAGTTTGATCTGTTTCTGGGTCATTGTGAAATTCCTGAAAATATAGAACTAGAGAATCTGTAGAGGGTTTTGTGAGGAAATATGCAATGCTTCAATTTTCATGTTTATAAATTTATAAGATCGTTCTTGTAGCATCGTGAGACTATCCTGCTGTTTATTTACATAATTCGCGATGTTACAGCTGTTGCTCACAGAAAAAGTTCATCATTCCAATTCTTCAGGATAAGTTCAAACTCATCAATATTCAATGACACTTTTATAAATACCAGAATCTCGAGTTCTTTCGTCGCCAACTTCTACGATCTACAAGCCAAGACCTCAGCCAGAGAAGAAGGAAAACACAAGTTCTCGTTGTTATAGCAAAAAATTGTAACAGTTAAACTCGAATTTTCCTAAATATCCACAATAACAGCAGTAGAGAAAAGACAAACATAAAGATGTTAAAACTTTATATAACGATATCCACCTACTTCAAACAAATTGCGCAATGTACAAGATTATTCACTAATTCGGATAAACGACCAAATAATCAAATATTATTTTTAATTTATAAGGGAAAATATCAAATGAAATGCTAACATCGTCAAGGAAAAAGATGTTCAACAATTTGCATACTCTCGTTTTCTCCTTGACACAAACAACGAATGGCAATAGATAAAATTTGCATAAAACAAAAGTAGGTCAAATTTAACGCAGAAAAAAGACAAATCCCATGAACAAATGGTCCCAAAGTAAAAAATCTACTGTCAAATTCAAGAATCGGGAACAATTAACCAATTTCTACGCGTAGATATTTGACCTGATTACCCGAATTTTAATGGACTTCTTGATCTAAGAAGAGCATACCAAAATTGAGCTTCTTAGGCATTCGTAAGGATACCTAGGGTACTTAGGTATGCATCTACTAAATAGGTTCAAATCCTGATATAAAGTGAGTTAAGAAAACATTCGCAGAACAAGTAAAGTTGATCGAACGGTTCGAAGGTGGCTGGATTGAAATTGAAATATTAAAGTCATTCATGTCACCTGCATCACCTGAATAGGATGATCCTGTCGAAGCTAGCCGACATCATATCGCTTCGTTGAATGATGTCTATGGTTTGCCATAGTGACTTCCATCGGTGAACATTTAGTGTTTTGAATGACCTCTTTTAAGGGGTATTTGTGAATAGAAACTTAAGTCTTCTCTCTCATATCAACACGAATTTCCTTCTCTTGAACCTAATGTTACAGATACATCTTTGCGATCAACATTGACCGCAATATATCAGACATCAAAGGGTCATTTGAAAAGTTGAATGATATAAACTCCTAAGATAAGCTAGTAGAAATCCCGCCTTTCTAGTGTAGCAAAGGAATGTCTTTGTTTAGGTTGAATTGCTAGAGAGCTCCTCATTTATAACCTAAAAGTATATAGTTTTTATACATTAATCTAACTATAAAGTCTCCTCCTTGGTCCATTAATTCAAACAGCGATATTAATTGGAAGTGACATATAGAAAGTCAATGCACGTTTTCCGTAGACAATTATTTAGACAAAAAACATGAAAGGCTGTAGAATAAAGAAGTAATTATGTTTATTTAGATTTGGAATAAATTTAAATACAGCTCATTAGAATACGATTTCCTCAAATTCATCCATGGGATTTTTTCTTGATGGAGAACGAACTTTCCTGAGAAAGCCCGTTATAAACAACTTCCCATGATATTTGAAATAAAATCATTAGGTGAATCAGAGGAAAAGCCATGATTGTTAGATAAAGTGCGGGTGAAAATGAGGCTAAACGGCAAAATAATCCTTTGAAATACTGGCTGAAATAATTCAACCTCACTACTAAATTTACACAATCAACAAACTTTCTCCTTTAAATAAGTAATGACAGCATTGAATCGGCAAATCACAGACGTGTTAAGTGAAAAATACTTTCTTTGACATAATTGGTTTCAAACACACAAAGGGTCAATTTGTCAATAAATCTCGACTTTACACATAACGCAGTATGCATAGTAGATAGTGTGAAATTCTCAAACCAGTCTGAAAATAAGAGTGTGCTTATCAAAAATACCGAAATAGAAAAGATTAGGTACCACCCAGTACCAAGAGAGAGTAATTCTAATAAAGCATTAGAGATGTGCTGTTAAGATTTAGTGAATTATGCCATAGTTAGAAAAAAACAACCGCAATCCGATCCACTCCAACTTACCGATAGTGGAATTGGCTAAAACGAGTAACATGCTAGTCAAAAGATTGTCAAATAACAAACACGCAAAAACGATCCTTAAGGATTGTTTATTAAATATGAAATAAGTTAAATTCAAATAGGATATCATGTGTTTCAGGTGGCTTCTATTTGATTTGAAAACTGGTATGAAATTAAAAACAAACAATGAAATTGAATCTTCTCCACTGAGAAAAAAAACTCCTAGTCGCGAACTGTTCTAATTAATTAAAAACCGAACAGCATTTGACACATTTACAAATGCTTACTCATGAAACCTACATTTGGAGCACATATCCACCAAGTCATGGGTCACGAAACTAAAGTTCATTGGTGCACACCCAATGACGGGGAAGGCCAACAACACTGATTAAATCTGGGCAACAGGATGCGTTGTAGAACATACGGCTTTCTTCAGAGCGACTTCAGGACACATACTCACTATTTGAGTGTTGGCAACACTTCTCCTGATGGGTTTCTCAACTTTTAAAATATGCTAACATTTCTCATAATTTAAATAAGCACATATGATGATGCACTCTCTTATGTTCGTTAACATTTCAGACCAAGAAATACGAAATTTGCGAATTGTGTAGGGGCAGAGCAACGGTACGTCCTAGAGCATCCATTCGATTCTAGTAAATATATTAAAAGGCAAATTTTCGAGGCATACGGTAATTGCTTGCAAACATTTCTGTTCAATTATACCCACGTCAATGTAACATCTAAACTCACTTAGAAAAGTTTTTTCTAATATTCCTCTTGAGTGAATAGGTAGTATCATGGAGCGTCTTTGGTAGTAAACTCTTATGATTCGAAATAACCTATATACAAAACCCAGAAAGCTAACAAGACAAGACATAACCTTGAAATGCGTTAACCCATTTAGTTCGTCAATTCGTTATGTCTATCAGTGTTATAAAGGTTCATCGTCCACCTTCAGTCATCAAATAAAAACTATATACAGTTCAAACCTACGCACATATTTGAGTCCCAATCAACACAAATAAGCCTATGTTTAAATCGAACCCAATTCAGACAGGATCATCCATTAACTCTCACTAAATCCGAGAAAAAAAAACAATTGCGATACTAGAACTTTTAGAGAATGTTCTCCGATAATGAGAAGTGCCTTTGAAAATGAGCCATTGGCGATCACGTAAATGTTAAACACAACGATCAGAAAGATTCGAAATAAATGAAACAATGCTCTAACTTTCGGGCTCAATTGGTGTAAAACTATGAGTAGGAAGAACATAACATTCCATTAATTACTCAACTCATGAATATATCTACGGCGATATTACGCTTACACAGTGTTCTATCTTCGCCCTTCTTTTCGAACATCCAAAACGCACATAATTAATGCATTACTAAGATTAAGACATCACAATTTAGCGCATGTCTAAACCTAACAGAATTTACTAACAAACATAAATGAACAAGAATAACACATAAATCGAGATTACTTGCAAATATCCGTGATTAATTAACACACACCCTTACAGGTGCATCTTAAATGAAATTAGAATGTGCTTTAATACCTTACAATAATACCAACTTAGGGGTAATTCTACGAAATGGGTACGTTGAAGACCACAACACATGCGATTTGAAGATCAGTTTGACCCGACTTTTCGACCACCCACAATCAGTTGTCTCCTTGTAAACCTCACACAACATCCACTCCATCCGTGGCATTCATCAGTACCTACTAACTGCTCCATCTCCCTTGGAGCTCCTCGAGGACTGCTACTAACAATCCTTCCGGTTGCAAATACCTAGCCACTAGTACTCCTTCCAAAGATTCTTCATCTGCTCAAGAATAGGACCAATATCAATTATGTGCCCTAAAATATTTTTGAACGGGATGAATAACTACCTTCTACCAATAACACAGAAATAAAGGCATCACAAATAAACTTACAGATATCATAAGAAGTCCGACAGCGCTGTGCGAGGAGGTACGAATGCAAGCATAGACAACAGAGCAGAAGAGAATGGTGAGAGAGACGCCAGTTTGCCAGTTGAAGTTCAAGTCGGCGGTGACCACCTCGATGGTTTTGCCGTTCTCATCCGTGGTAGTTGTGTTGATCGTACGCAAAGTTGGATTGCACTTGATATCAGGGATATTGACCAGAGCGGACCAGGTCAAGTACATGATGTAGGCGGAAATGCATGACGACTACAAATGAGATATTAAATAAAATTAGGCTAAATTAATTTAAAGTTATCAAAAGGGAATGACTAATTTATTTCGTATTAAGAAAGGATTTCACTTGTTCAACAACCGATTACTCAGTAAACGTAGATATTATCTCTTTCGATTTTCAAATCACTACGACGATTCGAAGTTAATAAAATCATATTGAAATATTACTAACAGTGAAGTACTTTATCATATCGAAATAAGGTTGCTTAGGTCAGGATTTCAACATTACACGTGCATTAGGAATTCCAAAATAATACAAAATCAATCAATGCTAGAACATGCAAAATTCGAATAAAAAAAGATAACTATTTTCTGTTTCCTAAATAAAGGGTTAAAGCAGATCTGAATTAGCCCAATCCATCTTTAACCAGTAATTTTGCAATTTTAGACAGAATGAAATGAATGGGAATAGAAAATAGACCGGTCATTGAGACGAGGAAAATACTGGACAGTCTTAAACAATCCTGTAATTCAAGTTTTCCTATATTTAGAGTCATAGAAACTACTATGCAGAATCTTTAACCTAGCCAAGAGGTATCAACAAAAAGAAAACAATTATAATTAGCAACAGGGCACCACAGTACAAACAAGAAGAGCACCCAAATCACTTATTATTAACTTCAACGGATCAGCTAGATCTAAAATTATAAATAAACTAACCGCCCTTTTTCCTAATTTCAAATAACGGAATATAAATTGCTATGACATTATCAGAATACAAAATGCAATAGAATTCCAAAATAATGAGTAAAAATAACAAACAAATTATTGCACATTTTAAACTAAATGAATCCCATAAACAATAATTCCTACTTTTCACATTCAATCGGAAATGATATAAACAACCAATGCTTACACATTCACGAACAACCTTAACAAATAAGTAGCGGAGAAAATAGGAACTAAGATGAAATTCAAATAAAACTAACCTGAAGTAGGCCAGAAGAGGGCAGCTTTTCTTGCACCGCAGGGAGAATAGAAACGATACTGAAGATGACACAGAGGAATAAGTTAATACTGACTAGCATTTTGCCAAAATGACAAGTTGGTCCGAATGCAAAGAAAACATAGAAACAGGAAATGGCTGCAATCGTAACTGCGTAAAATATGGCGGTGAAAGAGATGAGTCCACAACAGTAAGCCCTATTTCCAGTTTCCTCATAACCTGAACACCACTTTTCATTCCAAGAATGCGCAAAATCGACTAGAAGAGTCAATTGGAGAAAAGTGAACAACAGTGCACCAATTAAGCCGAAGATTCTCCAAACATAGAGAAACTGAGGATCGCGAATGAAGAAAGCGCCAACCATGATGCCAATTATTGCAATAATTTTGAAGAACCAAAAGCCATTGTGAAGTGCAGCCCGGAAATCAGCGGATGTTTGCACTTTAATCATCAAAATAGAAAATACGAAGAAAAATAGCGACAGAGAAAAGCACATTCTGTAAACAGCTCCGTAACCAGTAATTAAAGAACACAAATCATCATCGCCACCCGGACATAGTGATGGTATCTTTTTTAACATAGTTTCGATATCAGAGCTTAAACAAATGCAGGAGAATATAAGAACGGTAAGGAAGATTGCGACGTAAAATAACCTGGTGGATGTGGAATTTCTACATGACGGTAGACATTTGCAGCACAAGCTTGCCGCTGCATCGCAGAAACAGCAAGCCACACAAGAGAGCAGGCAGCCCATTTATAATTTACTACACAGAGCGCTAATGAAGGTGACTAAACCAAACACAAAATAAGCGAACTAACTGCCAATAATGAACGCAAGGCCAATTAGTGTTTACAAAATAAGGGACTAAAACAAGAAAGGCATTATAGTAATTTTTCCTTATATTTCATAAATCGCGACTAAAATATTTATCCATAAAAGTGATATTTTAAAATTCTTTTGTCTTCACGGTTGTAAACATTTCTACAGTCCTTACTAAAGTATTCTTTAGTAATGAATTTTATTCAATTATAACTTAATAGACTAATACGTATTGCATGTATGTATGGAATGGATCAGTATGTTGTTTAATAAGTGAGCTAATCGCGTACAGAGGAATGTGGAATTCGGCATATCTGATTACATTTATGTTTGTGCTCAGCTTATTTCAAATAGTACACATTCTAATTGAACGCCCAAATTTAATGTTCCTCTACCTCCGTTTCATTCATTATTTGTTGGCTTTTGGTGTTATGAAGACCTTGGACACATTAAAAATAGTAAATCAACCCGCAAATAACTCTTGAGCAATATCGAGATGGCAATTAAGCTGCTTCAATTCACTTTAAGATATCAAATTTATACACAACTACTGATTTTCAATTGTCGATGTCTTCATATTGCCATTATCAATGACTGCTTCTGCCTAGGTTGGTCAGGATCTTAAAGGCTTATATCAAGAATTGATTAATGACATATGTTACAAATAGCACTTTCCCAAAGCGGTACGTCTTTTCCCAATACTTCAATTATTTCGTTTGAAACCCAGTTCAACAGTTTATTTTTAATATGATGTTCTGTTTCATTCAATTTCTCTGACCTTTCCTTTGAGTCTGCCAAAATGTTTACTTCCAAAGACGTACAAGTACACAAACAGTGCTAAAGTGGATTTTGCCCTAAATTAGATTTACAAGCCGTTGTGCATAAAAAAATTAGTATTTTTTTCCCAAAATGATTCAAATATGTAGGATTCTTTATTTTCCGCTTTTTAATTCCCTATTATACGAACGAATTCCTTAATATTACGGTTGTAAATGGAACATAATACAAGTCGACCTATCGATACTTTGGTTCGTTTTGTGTTGTGGTGTTGTCGGGTCGTATTTGTAACCAGTGCAATATCTTAGGGAATCTAAGAGTCGGTCGGTATGCTATAGAGAAACGCAGATCCGAACCACATTCAAGAGCTTTCAAATACCGATTGGGGAATCTTACAATTGTGTTTGCCAATACTAACAGACAGAAGCAAAAAGTAACAAAACATCTGCATCATTAGTACTTGAAGTACTTACCAAGTGAGATATAAAAGCTTGAACGCATAATAAGTGGTAAAAGAAGTGAAATTATTCTTGTGAATGACTAATTTTTTTGTTGAAGTGTTTCAGTAATAACCTGCAAATTAATTTACAACTGCCAAATGTCTGATAATTTTATCTTTAAACTGACTTGCCAGGTGATATTATGGGGTGGTCATTAAAGAGTCTAAAAGTATAATATTATAAACAGTTGTAATGGAAAGTGCTTATTAATGGATGCCAATATATAATTTCATTTTTTAGAAGCTTTCATAAGAAATAATATATAATATTATTAGCAAGATACATGCAAATTGATATTTTAATTATGTTTCTTTATCATTTATCCAACAAATATTACGCTTGCTAATATTGTTACGACTCTTTGCCTTGCAATAACTGTTTTATTGATTCAAATATATATACAATTATCATACAGCGGTATTTCATTTTCACTTTGTATTTGTACGGTACCCTCAGAGTCTCTATCACTTTCTTGCTCTATATTTGAGAATGGGTTGCTTGATTTCCTGTGTTGCATGTTGTTTCTGCGATGCAGCTGCAAGTCTATGTTGCAAATGCTTACCCTCTTGCAGAAACTCAACATCGACTAGGCTGTTATATGGAGTTATCCTCCTTGTCGTGTTAATTATCTCTAGCATTTGTCTGGATCCGAGCATTGCTAATTTTCTGAAAAAGATACCCTACTTGTGCACAACAGAGCAGGAAAACATCTGTAATTTGATAAGTGGATATGGAGCAGTTTACCGACTGTGCTTCTCGCTATCTCTCTTCTTCTGCTTCTTTTCTATTATAATGATTCAAGTCAAATCATCTGCTGATTTTCGGGCAGCCATTCATAATGGCTTTTGGTTTTTCAAAATTATTGCAATTATCGGTATCATGGTCGGAGCTTTCTTTATTCATAGTTACGAGTTTCTCTTCGTGTGGTGGATCTTTGGATTGATTGGAGGCGTTTGTTTTATCATCATTCAGCTAACTCTCCTTATTGATCTAGCACACTCATGGAATCAAGTTTGGATTAATGGATTTGAGGAATCTGGAAATAAGGGATTCATATTTGGTTTAATCTTCTCCACCTTTCTCTTTTATGCTTTGGCATTTATCGGAACAGTTCTATTTTATGTCTACTATGCATCTGATCCAGCATGCCAGTTGAGTAAAACGCTTGTGAGTATTAATATGATCATCTGTGTTGTCTTCAGTATCATTTCAATTCTTCCAAAAATACAAGAACATCTTCCCAGCTCTGGTCTTCTACAGGTAGGCTTCACTATCCATTTTTATTCCAAGTCGTATCAGCTGTTTTCGGTGACGGTATCACTTGACTTGCTAGTTTTAATTTTAAGTTGCCAGATATTTAGCGGTTGTAAATTAATTTACAGGTTATTACTGAAACACTTCAACATTTGCTCCCAGTCTTGCAAAAGTTAGTCATTTAGAAGAATAATTTTACTTCTTTTACCACTTTTTATGTGTTCAAGCCTTTAATCTCACTTGGTAAGTATTTCAAGCACTAATGATGCAGATGTTTTGTTCCTTTTGCTTCTGTCTGTTAGTATTGGCAAACACAATTGTAAGATTCCCCAATTGGTATTTGAGAGCTCCTGAATTCAAAGGGGAGAATAATCCCTGCTAAATTTCTTTTTTAAATATATTGATGATATTTACTTACTCAAACTCAGTAAATCGTGATGTCCCAATTTTGATGCACTTTGGACTTTGAATGCCATTTTTAACACGTGAAGTGAAGTCGAATTTTATTCACATCTTCTTTTCATTCCTATTCATTCGGAATCGAGTAACTAGTGCAGACATAATTAATCATAGTTTAATAAAGCTTAATTACATTAAAAACTATCCAATTCAATTAGATGAAGTGCTAATAGCACCTTTGATAGAAGGAAGATATCCTAAAGTCACTACTCTGAGAAGCTCACATTCTGTCACCGCTTCTGCTAATTAGAATTAACCAATTCCGTTAGCCATTCACGTCACTGGATGAGCATTAATCTTGGGTCCTCTAACTTAGCAAACATGCTCGTTAAACATTGTGCCACAGGCACAAGACAAGAAATACGTTTTGCTCCCTTCTCTGGATATTATATATCTCTAACATGATTTGTTGCAGCATAGAGTAGCTTCATATTGCCAATATGATTTAATCGAATCCAATCGACAAATTTAATAGGATGATGCTTAAATTCCCAAAATTGATATGCCGAAGGGAAAGTCATTACATCTTTCATCTTGGAGTTCTTTCTGTGAAATACTAGTCTGATGATGTTCCCTTAGAAACTAAAGTATTTGTTTCTAAGTTAATGGTCATCAGGTTGATACTTATTTAGCTAATATCTTATTTCCATCTTTGAAAACGTCTGATAACGATTTAAGGTTTACATCTGAAAGTGTGTCAGAAACATAGAGTGTATTGCAACAGTTATGTTAATATTAACTTTGTGCCAACCAATGTCTGGCCATATGAAGAATGGCGATCTGAGTATGCTCAACCTGTTCCTGTGGTCAAGTTATCTCGCTTTCCATATAAGTAGTTATAATTAATATACTAAGATGTGATCTAGGCAAGATGTGTCTTCTTGGTAGTCTTCTGAGTCTTTGTATGTAGTCTTCGATGAGTTAAGCTTAAATATGATTCTTCTTCTTCTAGTCTTCAGTGATCAGCGCCTATATTGTATTCTTGACTTGGTCGGCCTTGGTGGACCTTCCGATTGCAGAGTGCAATCCAACTTTGAATTTGGTTAATGTCACAATCATCGATTCAAATAACACACAGGTCACGGTGGAGACTACAAATTTGTCCTTCAACTGGGAAATTGGCATTTCCCTTACAGTTACTCTTCTTTCGGTTGCTTTTGCTTGCATCCGCAACTCCTCAAATAATTCTATCAGTCGAATAACTATGGATGTAAGTTATGGGTTTCTTAAATTCTTGAAGAATTTTATCTGGATACTTAAACCAACACTAATCCCATCAAAAAATCGATTAAAATATATTTATAGATATCTCCTTTAAAAACTAATGATCTTTCCGAGGACTAGCAGGAAACAGACCTTTTCAAATCGGAAGGCAAATTGTTGAGTGATATAAGGAAAAAGAGAGAGGGAGAGAGACACGACAGGGATTAAGATGTAGAAGAGTTGGGGACATGCTTCAGCAGAGTGCAGGTGGAAAGGTGTTGCTTTAAAAGAGGCCCAATTAAGGTACACAAAATGAAATTATCTATTTTGGGTTTGCCTGGTGAGCTACAGATAAAGAGTCATCGTTTAACAGTTAGGACAGTAGAAACACATTAGTCAAAATGTGCGTTTAATGGATTATTGCAGAACTTTATATGTATGAAAATTTGCAGTTTTGCATATTTCCTATATTGAAAGATTGCGTTATTAATCCTCGGATGTAAAACGTTAGAGCCTTTCTGACTAAGCAATTCCCATTTTAGTTCCACTGTAAGTGCAAATGAGAACGCAGGAGTGCTGGCACACCGCTGTACTTGCTCTTTCATTTAGTCCATTTAAGCAAAAGGTATCTAGGAGACGATTTGGACATGGGTATATGACTTTCAGTATATTACTTATCGAGGGAAGGAGAAAGGCTAATGGGGGCATTTAAGTCTTGAAATCAAGAGTACCACATAGCTCCACTTGCGGCTATGACCTCCTTTTTCCTTAAAATCTTTATTCCTTGAGCCTTGGGAGCGTTCGGTTGGAGCCTAGCCTTCAAGATCAGTGGGTAAAAAGAATAGCAGATGTTAATTTTCAAGAGCGAATGCTTGCTGTAATTAGCGATTTTCTAATCCTGATTAATTTGAATTCGTCCTATTGCAGAAGAAAGTTTACATTCAAATTCACCAAGTTTAGTAGATCGGGTAGTAGTGTCACCCCCACCTTTACGATTATAGAATCGTTTGTTGGTATACGATACGTACACTTTTCTGATGGCCAAGAGAAGATGATATTAGCTTATATGACTCGACATATCAGAACTCACCAGAATTTCTTTTCTTTTTATACTCCCAATATTGAGATTGGCTTGCTTTTAGCTCTTTTCCTCTTTTGGTGGGATTGATTTCGATACTAATATTTAAGAAAGGAGTTATTTTGCTTTTGAAATTTAATAGGTTTAACCTATTTAGATGAATCCAATTATCTCTTGTAGTTAGAAGGTAATTGGAATTATTGCTTCATAGCAACGGAATTACATTCTTTTAAAATGAACTTGGGATTGTTTATTGTGTTATTTGCGCATAGAAACTTTTTTATTGTTCGTGTCTTCATCCACTTCTTTTTCTTATCTATCATAATCAGTTAACAAGATTCACAGAGATTGTTTTACTTTGTCTGTTTTTGTCTGAATTATTTTCTATTTTTCGGCCAGATAGTTGCTTGAATTACATTTTGTAAATCTTTCCGTGGTGCCTGTTTAAGTTCTTCTAATTTTCTTGCTTTCCAGGTTTTTTTCGATAATTATTTCTTCAATCCGTGCTTGATTAAATTGTTAGGAATCACATACTGCAAGAAATGTAGGACTTTTCTTCATTTTCAAGTAGTACCAAAATTCTGCTCGAATAAGTTGATTCCATAATTAGAAATAATAAATTAATTTTAAAGAGTAAATAGGTGAAAGCTACTTGTTTACCACATCTACACACTTGTGAAATTGATTTTCTGTAGTGCTCGATCTTAAAACCATTACTCTTCCTGCCTGCTCCCACTTACTATGCGGAATCAATTTGCTTGAATCCTCTTTTTTCCACTGCTCATTTTAGGCGATATATTTATTACCTACAAAAGAAGTTAGACCGTTTTGCAGGTCAGCGAATGTGTCTCACGCACATTATTGAAATGTTGAGTAGTTGCTATGGTATTTTGTCTGCACATTCCACTGCCTTAGTTAGCATTTAGAAGCAATTGAGGACTTGTGTGTCAGTATGACCTTCAAAATTCACCAATAGAACAGCGGTTATAACTTATTTTAGCCGTGCTATTGTTCACAACTCTTTCGCCATTGCTAGCATCACTAATAATTTTTAAGCTCATTTAGAAAGCGTTTTCCAACGCTCATCTTGGGTATGGGGTGGCGTCATAGAGCCTTCCTGATGAGATTGGAGTTCTGTCATCCGCCGTATATTAGCCAAACTTAATCAGTTCTGTTGGCCATTCCGCTCACTTGGTTCTCGCCGATGGGAATTTAACCCGTGATCTCTGGCGTGGCAGACGAGCACGGGGATATTACTACCATTAATACCAATAGAGTTTTTTTTTATTTAGAAGACTAGATAAAATGCATCTCTTTTTGGTATAGGGCATTGTTATAACTCACAATAAGGCAAAAGTGTTGCATTTTTTCGTCATGGTAAAGCAATTGAAACTGGCCAGTAGTGAGTTCAATATATATTAGAGGGGATGGTATCGTAAAGATATTGAAAGTCAAATCTTACTTCATTTGATTTTCGGATTCGGATTGTACAAGATTTACTTAGCAGTTATTCCATGTTCGAAAATGGAAATCTCTTGAATCGTCCCTCGGATTACTGCTCAAATTCTTGCTAACAATAATTAGTGCTCAATGACCCGTTATTTAATACTGATTACCAGTCTTACCACTTCAATGTTTTTTCATCCAAGGAGTTAGAAAGTTAAGTGATCTCATGCGACATTAGGCAACATACTTTATCTTGACATAGCCGAGCTAAGATGGGTACATTTTTTTAGTTTAGCAGAGCTTTGTGTACAAATTTATCAACATCCTTCCTATGAAAAAGCATTTGCTAATGGCAGTTAGAACTATGCGCAAATTGACTTTGTAATGACCTTATAGAGTTGATTTCTAGATCCCAATGGTGACCTTGTGTGTGTGTGTGTGTGTCTTTTTTCCACGTAGAGATATTTTACTTGGAATCGGCTAAGCATTTACATTAATCTGTGTAATTTGGTAAAGTGGGAGGTAAAAAACCTAGATTTAGATACTAAACATAAAGAATAGTACACCTACTCATGTACAGATGAATGCATGAGTGATTTTACACCCACTCTAGAAGTGGGTGTAAAACTCTTGAAACATACTAGCCGCATTAATTCCAATGAAGATTTGTAAGCAAATAGATTGATTTCGTGCATAGAAATGGTCTTCCGCACCAAATGAATTTCAGAAACCAGTCCATATGGGGCACGTTTTAAATCCGTCTACTAATTACTTAAAACTACGCAATACCCGGTGCTATTAGCACTGAATCACGAGGGATTTAGATTTATCTCAAACTGATGCCTTTTATATGTTTTATTTAAGGTATTTTACACAGTTTACCAATGTCTCAAGCGTATATAGATCGGGCATTTCTGTTTGTCGTTCTTGAATTACTGTCGATACTCTTCCATTATTGGCGTTTTTTCTGCATTTCCACATTCGAAAAACTGACTGCATTGTCAAGGATTATGACTCGCATTAACACATGGGCTGAAAAGTCCCGGGCCTAACAAGGAAAACACAGTTTTTTGGTTCAAAATTACCTTTATTCATCAACGTAATCTCCATCAAGAGCAACCCAATCATTCCAGCACCGCTCTAACATTTCAATATCACTTTCAATAGAACCATTCATCTTTTGCTTCAAAATAGGCCTCAGTTTCAGCGAGAACCTCTTCATTCTTGCGAAATTTCTTACCGGCGAGCATTTTTTTCACGTCTGCGAACAGCCAGTAGTCGCTGGGAGCCAAATCTGGCGAATACGGTGAACGTGGGAGCAATTCGAAGTTCAATTCATGTAGTTTTGCCATTGTTTTGATTGACTTGTCACATGATGCGTTGTCTTGATGAAACAAAATTTTTTCTTTGCCATATGCGGTCGTTCCTTTGCAATTTCGGCCTTCAAACGCTCCAATAACGCTATATAATATTCACTGTT
>CAADRB010000008.1:2259326-2285364 GCA_900708905.1 Hymenolepis diminuta
ACACTGGCTTTATTTTGTTATTAATCGTGGTGAGGCAAGGAAATGTGTAAAATTCGAAATTATGGATAATCCAAAAAGGAACCGTAGAAACAGTTCAATGAATCAGCGAGGGAATTATAATAGGGATAGGTAAAATAAACCAAAAGCTCTATTCCCCCTGGACTCTGAAATGGCCAAATTGTCCGGAGGCTTAATTTTTGCTATGCTTCCCTATGCAATGAACTATCTCTCATCATAGGAGTGAAATTTCAAATGTCAGGATTTCATGTGATTTCGTAATTGTCCTCTTTTTGCAATGGCTTTAGTACAGCCATCTACAGGACAGAGGTATTTGTCAGTTGGTTGATTATCTGTTCCTTATCCTTCCACATGCATTTGCAAAGAGTTGATTCTATCAAACATTCAGTCAGATGATTTCTCATTCTTTTCATCGAATACTCGCTATTCGATCTGGCAATATCCGGTCATAGAATCGATAATAGGCCTACACATGGTTAGTCATTTAGAAGTTCCTCTATCTATGATACGCTTTTTCCCGAAATAATAACTTTTCAGTATAATTAAATCTTTCTTAAATACTCCAAGTGAAAATGGTTAAATTCACACTAAATTCCTCCTGTTTCGAATTAAAGTAATTATAATATTCCTAATGCAATTATCTGGATTTATCTCACTCTAAATTAACGACATCAAGTAAAAAAACTGTTGGAATTTATTTTAGTACTTTCCATTTCAACCATTAATTCAGTATCTTTTTAATCATCTTAGAGAGCAGTTTTCTGTCTTATCAGATGAGACCGATTGAAGCAAAGCCTAAAAGGAGCCCAGAAACTTAGAAGAGACATCATTATCTAATTTAATTTTTCTTTATTTTTTGTCACGACAATACTTTAAAAAGTGCAGTTGTTTCTTAATCGTACAAAAACTTGGAAAGTCCACATTACCTGGTTAGAGAGGAGGTAGCCTGGAGGCACTCATACGAGAAACTTGCATTCTACCACTTCTCTTTTTGACCCGAGTTAATCAGGATGATTGGTCACTAATATCACTGAAAACACATTGTTGAGCATTAATCTCATTATCCCCGACTTGGCACGTGCGGGTTGACCACTGTAACCCTCGAGATCTTAGTCGTGCAGTGCTACTTATTACTCTTAAAGTAGCAGTTGATATATTTATTTTGTCTATGTAACATATCGTTTTTTATCTCTTAGGGAGGAATCGACACTTCAAATGCAGCCAAAGCAGGGGATGGCGAGACAAATGAACGTGGGGGTCAGACAGTTTGGGACAACGAAAAGGACGGTGTTGCTTATAGTTATGCAATGTTTCACTTCATGATGTTTCTTGCGACCCTCTTTGTAATGATGTCTATCACAAATTGGCTTGAACCTGACCAGGTTACTGGTGTGCTTTCTGCTGGTCTTGCAAGTTTCTGGATCAAAGCAGTCAGCTCTTGGTTCTGCGCAGCACTCTACACATGGACGCTTGTTGCACCTGCCATGTTTCCCGATCGTGATTTCTCTTAAACGGCATAAATTGCATGATAATCAGATATGGTTCTGAGTTTTATTAATCTCCTGAAATTTTAAATGATGTACTTACATTTTTCTTACACGGTTGTTACCTGTACTTTGTGATTTGTACATACTTTAAAAGTGTGCATGAGTGATGCTATGATAACTCGTTTTCTAGCATTAAATATCTGCTACAATTCAATAGTTTAGCCAAAAGCAAGTTGAATTCGTAATAAAGATTCTCTACTCCCGGAAGATATCTCAAATAATGTTGTATTTACTAGTGAGAGCCCAAATCATCCTTCTATCGTATTTCACAACTTCAAGTAACAAGATGAACACTGGATTTTAAGTAAAAACCAATTTATTCAACGATCATAAGAAAGAGTGGGTAGCTTTTCTAGATATTTGAAGGCCAGGAGGAGTTAGATGTAAGTGCAGAGATTAATTTAGATATGGAGGATTGTTAAGTTTCGTTGTGATCTGTTCTTCTCTGTAGGATACCATAACCGACTCTTAGATTCCCTAAGATATTGCACTGGTTACAAATACGACCCAACAACACCACAATGCAAAACGAACCAAACCACTTTATCAAAATAAGACACGTTTTCATATCGATAGGTCGACTTGTATTAAGTTCTACATACAACCGTAATGTAAGTAAATTCATTTGAATAAAGGGAATTGAAAGGTGGAAAATAAGAAACCTTACCTTATAAGATTTATTGCTATAGCCAGCAGGTGTCTGCCAACATCTGGCAATTAGAAGTGATTGACTGGCGATAAGATCCCCACTACAGTGTCCACTGGTGGTCCCGCTGTGTGTTTGCACATAGATACCTAAACGGATGTCGATTATCACACCGAGACACCGACAAAGAGACATGACCGACGTCTAACGAAGAAATTTTTTGTATATAAACCTAATTTACTAAATAATAAATTGGGGTTGATTGCTTGCCACCTCCAAAATGATCCGGCGACGTGAGTGACTTGACGTATTTCATCTATTCGATCGATGTGGCTTCGATAGACCTTCAGGTTATTACCCCTACGTTTGAGCAAATGACTACTTTCTTGTATGTAGCAGGTTCGTTCATCTTTATCGCGAGATTGACCGGAAGAGGAGAGGAATGCCATCGAGTCCTAGTAGTACATGGGAGGATCGTTTCTCGTGCGTCGTTGCACTACCTCGGGGATCCCAGGAGCTGTTCAGGAGTGAGGGTGCTGTAAGGAACAAATATACACCACAGAAGTGAATAACATCAAAACTATATGAAGGATGATATTGTTCTCAATTCCACAAATCAAACCCTCATGGCCTGAGCTGTTTGTGGCCACAGACCCAAATGTTCTTTCCGGTCTCCACATCGTAGATATTGCCGCCATGCCGTTCTGTGATTTAAACTATAGTTGGAGGCATATAAGAGATCGCCTACACTATATCCGTGCATTGGCGTTACTTTGTTGGAACAAGAATTTGTTTTGATTGCAACACCTCTTCATATGCTGTCCTCAAACCTTGACCTCTAAGTTATGCTGCGGGGGTGGAATGCTCTAACACGGTTACAGGAGATGACCTTAGGTGATTAATAGATCGATCAGTGGCAAATGCAACAGAGTGTAGAAGCATACTGTATACTTGGATGCATAAGGAGAGTTTCTGGTAGACAACGAGTTAGGAGGAGCTTGTTGAGGATAGAGATGACCGATTTGCCTGTTATGGGTGAGAGTAGAATAGCATGGAAGCCTGTCGAGTGTGGATCTATTGGAGTAAGGTATGTCGCGACTTTCGTTGGTGTGGAGGTGGTAAGTTAGAGCTGAGTGCTGAGAGAATCTTGTTTCGACAAGTGGATAGGAATAGTAGGATGTGTGATTTCGGCAACATGTAGACACAGGTTGCATGCTCTCACGAGATTGTCCCCATTCGTAGGTTTGAGAGTAAGTACCTGGCGGGTTTCATTTTCGTCTGGGAACTGGATTAGGTTGGGCTCATCGATCCAGTATAAGCTCACGAGGTCGAAATTTCGATCTGTAGCGTAGCACGCCTGGGTTCCGTCTCCTCCTAGAATGTGGCCTAGCATCGCACCGATCTGTAGAGTCGCTGTTAGAAGAAATGAGGATTATTTTCCCCCGCTCCCAATATTTCTTCTATGAATAAAAATGTCATTTCTTTCTTTATTTCCCCACCGATAAAAGACACTTGATAATTATTCTTATTTGTTTAAGCCGATACCGATTGAGAGGGAGTTTCGTTAATACACTCGTGTTGACTATAACGTGCCTTCTTATCTGCCGTGGGTTATTAGCTTCTGTGTTAAGTTGCTATATTACCGAGGTTTCTAGATTGTTGGCTCTGCTAGATTACTACCCGAACTCCTAGTTGGTTACGTTATAGCAGTCGCACGACATTATCAGAAGCATTAGATACTGAGGGCGTAAGGAAGAATAAGTGATGATGTTTATATCGGAACTAGTGTCGACCTGGAGCTCAACTGATATATCATCAGTGCTTGGGCCAACATTTATTTTCTTGAATTATATTTGCCACCATTAACGTTTTACAACTCTGTCTCGTCCGAATTGATACTCTCTTGTTATTTGGGTTCTATCTCATTGAACGACTCGTAGAAGATTCCCGACAGAAGCCTTCTTTTGGCCGTTATCATTGTAGTTCTGGCAGCACGATGACAGTGATGTTCTCCGCAAAATCGACATTTTGGAAGTGACTGTTTCTGATTATTTTGTATTGAAAAGCCTGTCACTTCTGTTGATAGATTATGAGTATTTTCAGATTCCTTCAGGTTGAAGGCACGAGAGTACCGATCACGACGAGACCTCTTGACAACGAGTTCCTTGTTATTCGGAGTTAGGGCTAGCAGGACTTCGGACTAACCGTCTGTTTCTAACCGTGAGTGACTAGACAAACGTAAAGGAGCTTGAACTCGTCAGTTAAAGTTTCGGTTCTGCTACTCGGCCTTTTGGTCTGTGAAAAGACGTAGTGGATTGCTGCGTTGGCATTTCATGAAGAAGTAGCAGGCGTCTCGTACAGCGAGATGTAGTGGGATCACTGCAAAAAGGGTTACATAAATGAATTCCTGCACAGCATCGAAGAACACCGCGGGGAAGCTACCCCAATATATTAATAAATAAATTAGGTCCATATATAAAAAGCATTTCGTTAGGCGTCAGTTATGTCTCGTCACAGATGTTTCGACGTGGTGATCGGCATCAGCTTGCATATCTACGTGTAAACACACATCTGGACCGCCTGTGGATGCTGCAGTAGGGATCTCATTGTCAGTCAATCATTTCTAATCACCAGGCGTTGATTGACATCGGCTGTCTATGACACCTCCCGTCCAAATATGGGACATTCATCTTTCTGATTCTTGATGACACCCTTGGTCAGTCATGATGTTGTCCAGTTTCCGCGCATTTCTTTCACGGGCCGTTGGAAGGTTGTCCAATATTTGTTTTGCTCATGTTAAGGTCTTTTAGGTAGTAGAACATTCGAGAATTATTGTTGTGGAAAATATTATATTCTCATATGTAATGCTAACGACATCACCCTGATAGTTGTATGTTTTGGTCTTGCCAATTCACTGATTGCTATCGCGTCTTTTAGAAGAAAAACATATTTATTTGTGTTCTCTCAAATTTGAAATAGCTATAAAAGTGCTAAATGTAACCCTTTTGAATTACTATGAAGAAAACAAATTGATAGTTTTGTATTTAATGAAATATGTGGGAAATCAGTAGAAATACAATAAAAATGGCCAATAAAAATAAATTTCATGCATGATTTATTGGACATAGATGAAAATTTGTCCCTTAATCCAAGGAACAAATCAGTAAATTTAAATATCGTAACTGAAATTACTCATCACATAAAGTTCGCACAACCCAAATGGAGAATGACCTTCTGACACGTTAACTTTGTTCTTAACAAATTTCTACCCTTCTGTTTGTCATTTTCGTAAATACTGCCAGTCTCGTGGGTTATGAGGATAGTGGTTATTGTAGAACATTTTTTCTGACACATATTAGTTGCAAAGAAAAGACTTCATTTCAAGATATTTCTTAATATTATAAATTTTGTATGAAAATGACTTATATTCTTATTTGATTAATAAAATAAAATGTGGATGCATTATTTTACGCTCAAAGCTCGACGTAACCTTGAAACCGATGACCTCAAGTGACTATACAGGTTAATGAATAAATTTATCTTGACCTACGAACTCAACTTCATAGAATAGCCAGGATGTCAGCCAAGAATGAGCAACCCAGGCATTACATATCACTTCATGGTGAGTGCTGCATCTTAATAGAATTGTTCGTTACAATATCTTCACGGTTAAATGAGATGGTTTATTCTTCTTTCTTTCGATGTTTTCTGATTTATATTTTCTCAGTCTTAAGAATTTGCCTAGATTTTATCAGCCAAATGGTCAATTTTACTAAAAATAGCATATACTTATTTAATTATTTGCTTCATCGATTCATGATGATGGATTCCGATTGTTTTTTTTATCACATAAATGAAAGCACAAATATTTACACTGCTACCTTAGTTCCAGGAATGCCACTAGTAGCTAACTTCTATCTAATGTTCTGTTTTCGCCTTTTTTTGGTTATAAAATCATATAATTACTGCCATAATGGACTTAATTTACCGTTTTATTGTTATGGCACTACATCTCGTTCGATATTTCAGATTTATTTCCCTATTTTTTTGGTAATATTCTATGTCAAAAGAGTCAGGTTTGGAACCATTATCATTTAGAAGGTGGTTTTCAAAGTGCATCACCGTTTTAGCTGGGATTGGAGGTTCACTTTGATTTGTCTCAACTGCAACTTTTATAAATCCCAATTTTATTTACGAATGCGGTTTCCAATACTCATATCCCCTTTCCGGTGGTAAACTCATATCCTGTTGTCCTTGTTATAAACCTTTACCCCTAGTTATTTCATCCACTGGCCTCCGAATTTGCATCTGAATACATTAACCGCCCTTTTTAATTTTTATCTGATATTTCAATTCTGTTAAACTATGCAATCGCGTTCTTTTTAGGTCACTTTATTTCTTTATCTCCAAATACAAAATGAGTTACCATGTGACACGTGGCACTAATATGGACACTTGCCTTGGTCCCAGCCAAAAGATTTGCAAGGAATTCATAGGTCTCTTTGTATGCCTCATGTTGTTTACTTTCCGTATTTTTTATTAATATCCTCAAGAGGTGCAATATAAAATCATCCCAGTCTTTGCTTACTCGCCGAAATTAGGTTTCACGGTCAGTCATTGTAACAATGGTTATATTATGTAAACAATATTTGCTTAGCAAAATCGATACTCTCATAAGTAGCTTGTAAAATTTGTCTCAGCCTTTCCACTTATTATTCCTCTCATTTTGGTTCGGCGACCTTAGATTTTCATCTCATCATTGATTAAGCCTTCCATTCACGTGGTTTCGGCTTATTTACTGCAGAATGGACATCACATTTGTTCTATTTTAAAATATGAGCAACAGCTTGGCAGGTTTTCTACTCCAAGTTGGTGACTACTAGGTTGTCACCTTATCATAACAAGTAAGTAATCAATCTGACATGCATGTGCATGACGATATCACTGTCATGAGGTATTTCAGGGTGTTATGTTTGGTTTGAGTCGATTTGTAGGTCTGCTGTGTGAAGACCTGCCATGAATGGATTGCATTCATGTTTTAATCCAAAGTAATGCTAGATTGGACAAATTTATGAGATTCTCATTGCTGCAAAATGGAGCAAAGTGGAGTGGAGTACGGGTGGAGCTCTACCATTTCCTCTATTCCTTAATTTCTCTATTAACTCCATTTATGGGGTTTTATGCTTTCAAAATATCCTATCTAAATGTCTAGATTAGATGTTAGTTTTGCTTTCTCATTTAGTCTGGCAGTGATCTTCTTCCTGTCTCTGGTTAAGCATACTCTTACTTCCCGGTCACCTGCCTACTGTATATTAAACTGCTACCATGTTTAGCCTATGATTCATTCCTCGTCTGTGGAGCTTGTTTTCTTGTTATCTTACTCTGCCTCGTAGTACTATATTCTCTTCCATTTAGCCATTTTTAGCTTACTAGTAAGAGGATTGGCGTCTTCTCTTTTTTTCAATACTTGGCTAGAATAGAAGAGTAGTATTATGAACCCTCTCTAACGATAAGCACGAAACCATCCACTATCTTTATTAGCTTAGCATAGCCACTGCGGTTGGCAATTCTCCTTAATAGGCGTACACCGATGGGCATCGAACTCGCAACTTCTAACTTCGCAGACGAGCGCGTTAATCTTTTTCACAATAGGAGCGCTCTCTGACACTGTTCTCTTGATCTTCATTCTTTAGATTGTAGAAGTTACTGAAGCAGAACCTTTAGATTTCATTGCCACTCGAAATTTCTTTCTTTATTCTACATAAAGGTCTTTTGTTTTTAGTACTGTGAACTGTTTGTTAATTGTCCTAGATGAAGTTGCATTTGTTTCTTTAGTTTTATTCTGCTAATTAGTCCGAATTTCGACTTACTAAGCACAAGCCAACTACCTACTGCGTGTTTTGTTCTGATAAAAATAATCAGTATTCGTCTCTGTCTCCTTTCTATTATGCGGTTGTGGACCTATTAGAGCTGGAAGGGGTTGTAGTTTAGTCTAGGCTATAGATCCTCCTGCAATAGCCATGTTCTTCGTCTCGAGTTTAAGTGAAGCTTAATGTACCGCCGTTGATTTCAATTAAATGATGCAGTAAGTGCACAGAGGGCACAAAGTACAATTACACTCTCTTTTCAGCTCACTCTACTACATTATACATATATAATCATCAATGTGGCGCATAAGAAAATTATTTTATTTCGATTGGGTCAGTGGTGCTCAAAATATGGGTTTACTAGAAGGTGGAGGGGGAGGTACACTTTCAGGTCCCCAAGAGGGCGTAACCCCACCGCCAAACCCATCATCCATCGACCGGGGATGTGGTCCTGTGCGACCATTCTTGCGTCCTCGCTTCTCACCAATCGATGCGGCACCCTTCCTTGCCAGAGCTTCTATAATTCTCTCCCTATTTTCGGCATCACAAGAGCTCTCTTTAAATGAGAATAAAACTGCGGAGCTGTTAGGCCTCACATTCGTGCTTTTGCATTTTCGAGAAGTTACAGGAGCCGAATTGATAGTGCTGTTGGATGTCTCGTCAAAAGGTAGGGCATCGGAAGTGTTTGTACTCTTATGCTTTCTTTCCACATTATCTGGCAGGAGCATTGAGGTAAAGGCAACTGCTGCTAGAGAGTCTGCACAAAGCACAGCGGTTGGACCACGTTTCCGCATCCGCATTTTGTGAGCCTTGTACATTGACTTTCCTGTTCGGATGGAGAACTGAGGGGAGCGAAATAACCTCGTTACTTAAGTTAATCAGGTACATAGTATGTGGTTAATTTGGTTAGCCTACCTTGAGAACTGCGTTGTAGATTAGGGGTACAGGAGCGAGAAAGACTGTCCACAATGCAGCGGCTGAAACTTGCTCACCTTCGGGCGATGGGACACAAATCCTCAGTAGGGGGATGGCAAGAAGACCTTGGTAGACTGATACCTGATTGGCCAGAGCTCGAGTCCGTCGAACGGAGATGTTTAGTAGTAGACCAGCTAGCCATGCACAGGCATAGCTCATTGTGAGCATGATGAGTAGGGCGACGCCAACATGTTGAAGATAGGCAATTGGTTGGGGAGCTTGGAAGACGTATTGATTGATATATACACCCAGGGTGACGAAAAGTATACCGGCAAGAAGGAGAAAGGGTCGGGAAAACCATGTTAGCACAGCGTTCGCTATTGGTGGTCTCGCATATCGGAGGAGAAAGCCGAGTATTTGAACTAAGGAGATGAGGGCCATTAAACCGCAAAATCGCAGCATATATATTTCTTGATTGAATACATAAGTTCCCACTGTGTAGACCCACAGGGGTGCTGTCGCTGAAAGAACAAAAATTCCTACTGACAAATCGTAAGTAGCTGTGAATGTTCTAACATTAAGGAATCAAGTTGATGGTGAAGGCAATAGCCACATGTTGTGCGATCAATATTGGAGGATAAATGAAGTGATACCCTAGTTTAAGGATATCTCTTGTGGTGTTAGATGTGTAATACCCTCATTTCATTAAAAGATTACTCACTTTATAATTTTCAGCTTTTAATAACAATTTACTCATTTTCCGTTTTCATTATGAAGAGCGACATATTCCAAAAAAATGTCTATCTGGGTTATCATTCTCAAATAATAATATGGTTTGAAATATATGCCTATACATACTCTGAAATTAATCTTGGAGTAATTCATGTGGACTGTTTTAATTGACAAAATCCACGAAATAAGTAATGAGATAATAATTTGAACTGACTATTAGGCTGCAGAGAAGAGACTTTTCTATTGTTAAAATTAGGAGGTTTCCTTACTATCGTAATAACTGATCAGTAGATTTGTAAAACATGTATACACCGTACTCTCTGGACAAGCGAATAAGTAGTTGTAAGGATGTAATTTGGGAAGAGAGTAAAGATTTGGTCCATAGGTTATGGATTTCCACATCGTCTCTTCTCATCTCAGAAGACGGTTTTCTGTTGTTTTTCTGGTGCTTCATCGAAGAGGCTCACATTCCTTAATTAACATTTATTCTATTTTTATAATATTTTATAATTAATCTCTTCAGAACAAGTTAGAAATGGATATGTTGAGTGATATAGAAATTACTCCTCCAATTTAAGAAGTATAGGGTCATTTAGAAATTACTTTCGCCAACTTCAGTAATTTGTAAATCGTAGTACCTATTAAAACATGTTTTTTTCATTTTTATGTGCCTGTTTATTAAAGTTGCCAAAAAATCATCTTTTGTTCCTTGATCAGTCAAATTTACCCTATCCTTTTCGTTTAAAAGCCCTCATTTGCTCGTCGTTTTTTTTTCAACAAATCAACTAAACAAATATACTTACACCTGCTTATTTATGAAACCTTTTACTACGACTAGATACAGTTATTAAAATCTGATAGAACCACTTTGGTGCGTTGGTGGTGCAGTGGTCAACATGCATGTCTGGCACATGCATGTACATCCAGTAGTGTGGATGACCACATTGTTATGATAATCAAGAGAGGTGGTAGAATGTGAGTTTCTCGTAAAGGTGGCTCCAGGATATTTCCTCCCTCTGTTATTACCCCTATTGGGGTTGATCTAATTTTACTACCTGCAAATCGTGTGCTCTGTAGCTAGGCTAATGCCAACGACAATGTCAAGGCGGAAATATTAAATTAATGTTGGAAAAATATTTTATGAAATAATTCTCCCTTGAGAAAGTAAAATTTTTATGTTTTGTGTCTCCTGTATTTTCCTTTTATTTATATTGTTGGCCCGTTTGCATATTTCAGGATCATAATCAAAGATTGTATTGTGCCTGACTTGGATGTTCTCTCCCACTCTCTTCTTCATCTGGGAACTGGGATATCGTGCTTGTAGATTGTAAAAGACCGCACCACTTAATCTTTTAAACTCAGGCAACTCTAGATATACGCTGTCTTCTTTACCGATTAAAGTATCACAGGGTTTTCGAAAAGCACAGCCAATATAATACAGATGATTGCGCCTTTTTGTTTATGAAAACCGAGATCCGAGGCAATTGTAACTCAATCCCCTTTAAAACTAAACTGCTATCATTATCTCAATCTCGGAGCATAAATTATAACTGATTCTCTTTACTCAGTAAGGCTATGCCTCTAAATTTTACTCACATCTCCTCCATTAACGATAGTATAGAATGTAACTCATTGTGTTAATTTAATACCACTATTAACAGATCATTTTATATAAATCAAATGGAGTAAATAAAACTAAAGAATAGAACCACTTACCGAGATTTAAAATATTGGACAGATGAGCAATGGCTAGGGCGAACTGTTCATGACAATCTGACAAGGAGATTACAATCAGTGCGGAAGTGCCAACTTGCAGAGTTGTAGTCACAAATAGCCCGTAAGTCCTCTCTTTAGATAGAGCACTTGTATATCCGGAGATCAGGCCGATCTAAACAGTAAAGAGAACATTTGTCATCGGGATCGTGTTCTGATTAAGAAATGTACGGTTTTCAGTCCGGTTTAATACGTTACGTCTGAATTTCAGATTACCTGAATTTAATACGAGGTGAGATGGATAGGGCATTAGCACGTGCAGATTGGAAGTACACTTTTATACAAGATTACTTGAAGATTTCTGATTAAAAACGCTTAAAGGCACTGTTAACTTTGATAGTAATTTATTACCGCTAAACTCAATTGAAGTCCCGTTTTGATCACTTCCTTTTCAGGTTTTTCACTTGTATCAAACTCCAATGAGGTGTTAAAATTTCTTAGTATCAACTGGTTGTTGTCGAGATGAATTTCTTGAGGTGGCACATGGATCAGTCAGTTCAATCAGCCGGTCATTAAGCTCTGAATATTCACTCCGAAACCCAGGAGTCGAATGATAGAATTTAAACTGCAGAACTTGAGGTAACAACTCAACAAAGTATATCTACTAAGTAAGAAATAGAAATAGCTCGAGTAATGCTGAATTCGAATGATTTGAAACTTCTTTCCTTGATTTTCATTTTCTGCTTATCTTATTTTGACTAATCTACAGTTCTTTCCATTAAAACAATTTGTAGGTCCTCTGCTCTGCCATGCGTAATAATGGACTATAGATTTTCAATTTTTAATGATATTCTAATATCCTGAATGATAGGTAAGAGCCCTACGATTATCTAAACAAAGAGGGAAGTATATATCCTAGCAATTCTCCTTTTTAAAAATATTCAAACGGTTGATTAATCCACTGTCCATCATTTGATGTGAATTCGCCTTATTTCACTCCACTGTTAATGTATTTTTTAGATGTGTTTTATTCTTGCGATATAGTAACAACTGCATTATTCTGAAATTCATCACCTGTCTATCGATAAAATACCAATTTATGCAAATAAATTCACATTTTTAATCGCCGTTTTAAGAATTCATATTTGAAAAGCATGTTTGGCGCCTTCTATTCTCTTCATTTTTTAAAATGATCTGTCACGTGCCGCCTCGAGTCTTTCCTTTTGCAAAAAATTTTTAAATGACTTTCTCCTTCACCACTCTTTAAGGCGCTACCATCAGTGAGGTGTTTAATTTTTGTTTTCTCAGCAGATTTTCAACAGTATTATCTAGCTTGGGAAGTCATTTATTTAACAATTCTACAAACTTGATTTAAAGTCAAGTTTTGTACTTCGTTTACGTGATTTAGTGAGGGACTCTTAAAAGCTTTCAGCTATATTTCATTGTAGTGCGTAATTGGATTTCTGTGCGCTTAGATGTCAAAGAGGGAATAAAGTCCGGGGAAGATGAACTTGATTGGAGACGAGATTAATTTTATGTGTTAGTGGAAAATGGCGAAAAATATTGAAGTTAATCAGGTAAAGCATGGGAGAGAGAAAAGTGAATGGAAGACTGAAGTCATAAAGCAAGGGACAATAATTCACCCTTTACCTTCTTCTCCTTTACTGATCAACAAGGACTTTTCATCAAAGCAGTAGTTTAAATGAGGGCATTCCTCTAATACTTCTTCAATTTTGCCTTTAACAATTGGTTTTCTCCCCTATTTCTCTGTTAAAAGTATTTTAAGTGAATGGAAGACATTTATAGAAATCATGGAGTCGAGATCTGTTTTCAGTTTTACAGCTATTAGAATCCCAAGTCAAATTCTACGATGAACTATTTTAGTGTTTCTCGAATGGATTCCGCCATATGTGATTTGGAACTTCCTGTTCATCGAGGAAAACCTGGAGGATAAAGCTAGTATTTGATTTTTTCCCCACTTGCAACTGACAAGAGTTGTTCAACCAAGCAGTAATCATCTAAATGATGAGATAGAAAAAATTTTTTCCATTATATTAATCCGTTCCATTAAAATACAAAACAAATAAAACATCAGTGCCAAATGCATTTTTATCATCTT
The DNA here is from genome assembly GCA_900708905.1 of Hymenolepis diminuta. Lineage (NCBI taxonomy): Eukaryota > Metazoa > Platyhelminthes > Cestoda > Cyclophyllidea > Hymenolepididae > Hymenolepis > Hymenolepis diminuta. The sequence continues at coordinate 2,272,884 of CAADRB010000008.1, forward strand.
TTGGTCCATTGATTTAGTGTTTCGTGAAAGTATTTCTCCTTGAGTCATTTTTGCGAGATTGTGTTTGTGTCGAGAAAAACTTCTAAGTCGGTGTTTTCTTTGTTTCATGCCGAATAGAAGAGAGATCTAATCTGTCTTCTAAAGTTGAAAATGACGAAAATTTTCTGCTGAAAGTAAGTGGAGAGTGAAGTCAATATTTGTCAAAAGTCATTTAGCCATTTCGATTGATAGAGTTGAAATCGGTCATTGGTCTACAAAAATAGCACATGAATATCTCCGAAAAAAAACTACATAAAGTATTTAAAATCCAGATACCTAGATTCAGAACATAGTAAATAGTTGCCCTTGTCTTCCCCGCTAACGGTTGTGGTCGTCCCCATGCAATTGAAGCTAAGATGTGATACAGTCCAGACACCCACAATCTTCAAAGATCTCAACCCTTTAAGGTCTTTAGGACAAAACGACTGTGCTCACTAATTAGAGGGTAAAGAAAACGTTCGCCTTTCAGAATCTCAATTTTTTAATTTAAGTATAATATTGAAGTTTATACATTCCCCCCTCCAGCTCGTATTCCCGATACTCCGTTAATTTGATCAAATAGGTGGCTAGATATGCGGTATATTATAGGTCATGATTTCGACACCTTGAAGTTTAATGATCCGCATTGGTTAATATGGTCTAAAAGGAAGGGATCCGAATGGGAGTTTAGTAAAAAAACGTTTGTGAAACTCTCCTTAGGTCAAGAGAACGGCCTTCATTATGCCTGTCGGCAGTCTGAAAGAATAAAAAAATATGGTATTTCTATCATTATTTCAATCTGTTTTAATCTCACTCATTAGTTAATCCGATACTGATTTAACATTTAATCCATAAATCAACTTTTACAACTGCCACATTAAAATTCGAAACAAGTTTATGAATTTAAAAGAAGTATTCAGAAAGCTGCAATTCCAGGCTATTCATCATCTTCCCCTTTTATTTTCAAATAGTATTTACTGTGAAGGCAAGGTTGGCATGTGGAATTCCTTCATCGGACTAAAAATACCCCCTCTACAGTGGTCTTTTTATCAGGGAAAAACGTGGAGCACGAAGATTGCTATTCATCCCTAGTTGAATATGGAATGTGACTTTCCTTTTGTATTTTTTTAAGAGTGTTTCTGCGCTGCAGTTACTCTTCATTCCTTATTCGGCCATTTTCCCACTTGTGCTAACAGTTTTATTTTGTCCTATACCACGAAAATGGACATTATTAGTTAGTTAGTTAATGTTGGGGTATGATTCAGCCAATTTATATGTGCTGTGGCATTTTCCTTTCCAGACTTCGTGCGATATCGAACAATTTCGCGGGATTATTACCTCCCCTAAATTGATTTCGCACATCCTATTTTTCGCATTTGAAAAGAATTGCAAATTGTTTTATCAAATATGATCAATTAAACGCGAAAGCCCATAACGTCAATTTTATCAGCACTTCTACCTTGGAACGAAAAAATCTATGGAAAAAATAGTTTCCATCATCCTGTCGATAATTTCATTACGCGACTGTACAGTCAAACCGACTAGGCAATGACCGAGTGAAGATATCATACAGTTTTTCTGTGAATTGATCTTTTAGTTTAATGCGCTTTTTTACCCTTAGTCGTCGTAGGATTAAAAAATATCTTTACCCATATCGTTGCAATTTTTTACCAGGCAGAGATGATGTAGGCGGATTATTTATCTCTAGCAGGTCCTAAATCAGACCATAAATGCATTTATTTTTGCACTACCCTCGATATAGTGAATGGTTTTCTCGGTTCTTCGAGCTGTAAATTTACAAAACTCCTTATTAGTTGAATAAAAAGTCTTATTGACGATTTCGATCCCTACCACCAGTGGCTTTAATTAAAAAAAACTATTTCTTCTAACTAATCTACTTGGACTCAAAAATGCATACAATCATTAGATTTCGCCTGAAGTTATAACATCAATAAGAGAATTAGTAAATCGATCAGTAATTACATTGTTTGACCGTATTTTCATGAAGAATAAGCACATTTTACATTCACCAACCGTGATTGAAATTCCTCCAAATTTCTAATTCCTTCACGAATTGATTCCGATGCTCAATTTAAATTGTTACCTTTACTGTTGTCTTTACGTTTATTGGCCTTATACTGTCACTAGAAACCCATAAACTTACAATTCAACCAAGCACGATAAAGCCTTACCAAAGCGCTACATAAGTGGCGTGATTTTAAGAAGGGAGAATTATTAAATCGTGACAGGACTTAAAGTGGCGGCCCAAGTATTATTTCGGTATTTTTCTGCAAAATTATGGACTTATGAATATTCATCTGTGGGCGGAAATTGGTAACGTCGAATCAAGACAAAGCAATCTGAAATGTTACTTCTTACTAATATATTGGATACGAAAACGAGTATTGTTGATAATGGCGTGTTTTATTGAAAATCAATAGAAAAATTAGTACTGAATAATTTAATCGATAATTGTACTAGCCGACTTCATAAATCAACTAAAGGTTACCTTTCATTTTCCGTCCCTGTTCCTCCTCATTTAAAATGTTCACTTTATTTTTTTTTTGTTATTTCATTAATTTTACATAATTACTAATACTGTCAATGGAAGCACACAAAATTAGCATTAAATTAGCACCGAAAATCTTGAATGAATCGAATCATAACTAGCTGAGTGTTGTGAATCTTTAGATCTTACTTGTTACTTGCCCTAAATTCCATTAATGATTAATTAGTCCAGTCCCCTTCCAGTTGGCTGATGAATTTTATTTTGAAGGCGAAAACTGGTAACGTTGATTTAATCCCTATTTTTCACCGAGACCGGGAAAAAATCAATAGACAAGTTTAATCTTAATCGGTTTATCTATAATCATATTACATGATTTATATATACAGGTGGATTAAACCATTATCTTGTTTTTTTTTTCATCTGGTCTTCCCACTTGATCAAAGTACCTAAGGTTAGAATATTCTTTAGTCGATTCCCTCGCCACCTCCGCTTAGTGATAATCCTCTGTTATAGCTACTTAGAATGCTAGCTTAAACGCGAAGTCACCTTCACGTCAATTAAAACTACAATTACCGACCTTAACTTTGATCCTAAACTTTTCATTCTTGTTCCATTTTCAATATAATTTTGCTAATTCTTTAAAATTTCTTACCAAAGGACTAATAAATAGTTGAATGAATAGTCCGACTGCCACGGCAAGAGGTTTTCTTTTAAGTTGTCGCACAAAAGCTGACGGATCAATGTTACATCCTGCTGAAAGTGCAATAGTTCCGGCAACAAAGAAAACCGACCAATCAAAGATGGTGTAAAATAGCTGAGGTTTGAGAAACACCGTCACGTGGGCGACTGAATCATTTCCCCTCCTGACGTAACCCTCAGAAACAAGTTCAAAAGTGAACTTCGTATGCCGAGCGCTGGTGTTCTTCTTTCTTTTCTTGATATCTTTTTCACTCAGCGCTGAAGGTAACGGAATGTCATCTGGTCGCTCCAGCAACGTAGCATTCACCCACACCAATTCGACCTTGATACCAGACCGTCCAATCAAATTAGCTTCAACCCAGAAGGGATAATTAAATGCCTGATGACTATCAATTATTGGAGTGTACAAGATTGCACAGAGAGGAAAGCCCTTGCACTCCTGGTACTTGGTTGACATATCCCCTGCGGATTCAAACCGACTTCTGATGACAGGGTCAACATTCGGTTGTCGAGAGAGGATAGTAGAGTAGCGATTTTCTGCAAAAATTCGATAGAAGAGCATCCCCTGTTCCGGAAATTCCCTCTTAATCCATGAGGTATCTTTACAACAGGAGCAGTTGATATTAAAGCGCATGACTTGACCAGCTAGTAGGGTTGGTTGTTGAGCGGTATTAGATACATTGGGGAGTGCTTTTGAGTATGACTGGGGAAGTTGGATACTCCTGGTCAAGTGAGGCCAAAAGGTCAAGTCGCAATCGATTGCTAGGGCAGATTTGAGAATGAGGAGGAAAATGAAGGGGAGTATGAAAGGCATCTTAGTGGCGATACATCCTAATTATTGGCATAATAATCCACACAACCACGCTGAGTGTTAGTTTGTTAGTGGGATTTTGTAGTAATTTGGTACTGCTGCAATTTCGTTACCAACTAGACTGGCCTAACGCGCACGTGCGGTGTGTGTGTGGCGATGGACCAATAAGAAATAAGCGGATTACACACATTGTAGCTCTTAATAGTGATAGTGAAATGGGGTGCGAGATATAGATAAGCGCTTATTGGTTATTGCACAACTCGACTCCAGGTTTGTACGTACCTATCTTGGAATCTTACAGCAATAGGATATTTGTAATCTTGGTTCGTTCTCACTTGCTTCCTTGCTTTTTCCTGAAGTTGCCATTCCTTACGCCGTTTCAAAATCGAACTGTCAGTGAGAATGACAACTTTTTACCTTCTTCCTCTTCAACTTTCTTGTAAGCATTCCAGATTTTTTAGAAGAAAAACAGCCAGCCATCTAAATTATCAATGGCTAACGAGATTTAAACTCTGTTAACACAAATTCACTCAGAAAAAGGGGACAAATAGTAAAATACATTGAAACACGAAACAATGATTTATATCCGAGAATCAGGTTAGAGAACAACCTAAATCCAAAGTTTAAAGTTTTGCTGTAGTATTATATTCAGCGTTTGATCGATTTCCTTTTTAACCCTTAATGGATAGCTTTGCTGTTACCCGTGTTTAACTGTGTTTCCTAGATGATAAATAGTATTTTTTGACTTAGTGTGAGTGGTAAATATAATTATTATTCAGAGAGCTGGATAAAACCTTCTAGCCACAAAAGTCTAGGTTTTATGCAACCGCATGTTAATTATTAATAATTAGAAATTATTATGGGTGATATTTCACATTTCAGTGAATGGTAGATTAATTTTTATCGCCTCTTTTTTCTTTCTAGTTCAAAGAGTTGGGACAATTATTCAAAAGTCTATTATCTATCAATCAATTTTTTCCGGAAATGTGTTTTTTTATTGTTATTGTTTTCACTTGCTGCTATAAAAGCGGCGAGATATATTAAATTTGTTGGAGAAGGAACAGAACAACTGCTTTTCCTTTTGCCGCTTTCACCTTGACAAAAGGAAATTTCTTAACCGTAGCGCGAAATAGTTTCAAGTATGAAAATTTTTTCAGGAATAAAACGACATAACTCTGTGTCTATTTGTCGACTGTATGCTTAACAGGAAAGTTGAAAACTTTACCCCTGAGATTTCTTTCTCATATAGAAGTTGTGATTTATTGTGGGCACTAAGTTTGAACGGATTCATTTTTTAATTTTCTAGTTAATTTACTGTTTTCCCATGTGAAACAGTTTCCTGTTGTCGTTCAATGGATGATGATTTGATCCCAAGGTAACAATTTTATTTACGGAATTTTCGCTTTCATTTTCAACGTAGCTTATCTTGCGCTGTATTTAACTTCTGCCTATGTTTTGTGTGGCAACTAGAAATTTTGAAGGCGTAAAACACGATCAAATGAGATATACACACATATTTTCACGATTGGCTACGTAACCTTTAAATCGGTTGTTACATGCGTACGGTTAGCCATATAGCTTTCTGTATCATTTGCTAAGAATATCATTTCCTTTCATAGCGTCAATTCGTACATTAAATAATTCGCCAAAGATTAGGCTTAAAACTGCTAAGGATGGAAAACTGGTATTTGTTTCATTCCGTTGCTCTGTGAAGTCTTAGCTATAATAGGATGCTAAGAAATCGAGGTGTCATAATCGACTATATGATTAAATCAAACGGCCAACAAGCCAGCGGACATAAGCTCGTATCATATTGAACTTGCTCATTCTTCCCCTTATTCAGACGCTTTCGGATAATTCAAACTTGTGAAAATTTTTGGTTTCTATATTAGCATGGACAATAACAATAAATACTGTTCCCTGTAATCGATGGCGATTACATTAAAGATCCCTCAAAAATGAAGCCATAGGCTTTGATGTAGTGTTGATGATCAATCCGAAGTACTATAAGTTCTTATTACTTTCTTTCTGATGAACTTATCTGTCACTTGTTGGGCTTCAATTTTTTTTCCTGTTAAATTGCCTAAAGTGAATCCTCTTTCTGTAAATATTACGCTTTTGATCAGGGCTTTTTTGGCTTCTCGTAACCAGAAATATGAGTATCTGCTAAGTACATTTCATAAATCTTATTTAGCGCAAGTCTTCATCGTTTGCCTAAAGACCGTAACCAACAGAAAAAAACGAAAATAGGATTCGTGTATTGTTATTCCTATGGAAACCTTTTGTCTATTATTTTACAAAAGTATAATTTGGCAATTTTAAATCAAAATTTGATTCTTCGCTGCGATTCATTAATAAGGGCATTGAAGCGATTTTCTATTAGAACCATGAAGGGTTTCATTTGCCTTGCAATAGTCGCTTACTTATCTCATCACTGTACCTCCAGTCATCAAAATTACAATTCTTACTGATTAAATTATTAAGTACATATTTTCTGGAAAAATAAACTCATAAAGTAATCGTTTTTTTGTCTCATAGTATTTTGCTAGACGTTAACAGTTTCGCGACCAAACAGTGCGCTTTTAATATGCAGTTAAGTTTTTCATAGCCGAATCGAATTGCGTGGCGCAATAGGAAGGTAGCCGGTGGTAGGCTTAGGTGAGAGGCAGGCATTAAACTTAAAGCTGTCTCGAATTTTAATTTAACTGACGGTCAAACTCCTATCGGGCTTTAATTACGCAAATGTGTTTGCCAACTTCTGTGCAGTTTTTAAGGATAAAGATGCCAATAACAATGTTTATCAAACAGTCTCATTTAAAATTTAGTGGTTTTAAGAGTGGTTATTATTGTATTATTTATAGCCCATAGAAATCCAGACAAAGTTTACAATTTTTTGTTACTGCAGGAAAGCAACTGAAATTGAGTAATATTCAATATGGGACCAGGAGAGGTGATTGAAAAGAGAGCTTTAAAAGGGTTACTTCTATTAATTTTCGGATTGGAGTCGTAGAATTTTTCCCTAATGAGTGTTTTACTGCTTCATGTTCCAAATTTTTTTTTCATCGTCGTGTGGATTACTACTCGAATTCGATTGATTTCTTTTTACGAAGGCTGAAAAAGCACCATGATCTTACCAGATCTTTAGGAGTTTACAGGATCTTAACTTAGCAGAGATCACAAGGCAGAGTTCACTCAAAGTGAGCTCAAAATTTTTATGATTGTTATAATAGGAACAATTCTATACTACCTCTTACTTTTCTAATTTATATATTCAATTGTCATAAAGTATTTAAAATCGCAACGAATAATATATTTTAAATGCAAACTTCTGTATGGCAAACGATATGTACCAATGGCGTCGCGGTCAACGTATTCGTCCGTAAAGTCAAAGTTCACGGTTTCGATGCTCATCGAATTACCACCTGACCACCTGGTCAATCATGGTAGCTTGAGTCGGGACAACTTTTTTATTTTTATCCTCTGTCGAAGATTAGCATTGGAGAACACTTTCTATTAGAGTCAATTAAAAGCAACACAGTCTATAAGGTCGATCTAACTGTACATTTTGTTAGCTTTTGATCTTAATTTAAATGAACTTAATTTTATTCAGAAGCGGTCGTCTATTTATCGCTATCACTGATTCAGAATGCTTCGCTGTCGTTTCTTAATACTTCAGGGTACATGATTCAACTCATTGATTTCTGAATGAATTCAATGTTCTGAACTTATTGAGCAGTTGGTTAAATTAAGAGAAGGCTCTCTATCTCCTCTCCAAATAAAATACTAAATTACTGATTTCTTTCCAACGATTGGAGTGCATAAATTTAATTTAGGGTATATCAAGCGAAAATAGCTGTCCCAACTAATGGACGGTTTTAGTATCATTTGACTGAGTTTTATTGCTCGCCTGTTTATCCTAATTACAAACTGTTAATTTAGATCACATACGTCATGCGCAAATATGCGTGAGCTCATTAATCTGGAGATCTTTTATGTGTCTCTCAGCATGTATAAATGCTCCCGTTTTATTCCCTTTTATCGTTCTTTTGTATCGCTTCCACCTAGTATGCTTTCCTAATCTATTCGCTCGTCAATCTTTATTGCACCAATCTGTTCTCATTAACAACCGAGTGTCCTTGTGCATTCTTATTGTTGCTAATAAAAATGCATCTAAACAAGTGATAGATCAAAACTGTCCAGTAGAAGATAGAATGGGCAGAGATTGAATAGGGGTATATCATGAAGTCAGGGCGTCAAGAGTCAGAAAGCATTGAAATATATTTCACTTTGTAATATGCAGGTGTTCAGAAGCTTAATTTTCATGATTTGGTCCTTGAATTTCCGGATGCGTTCACGCAAACACTAATCAGAGGTTGGTGATAAGATGATATGGCCGAATGTTTATTCATGCGACTTTGAATCACTTCCGTCTTTTTACAACGTTGAGCAAGTAGATAAAACTAGTAGACATTTTAAGCTTAGGTATGACCAGTTGCATTTAGCCCATCCTTTGTGGTAATTTGCGGACTGCTTTCCTACATGGATGGCTTACAAATTATCAACGTAGGATAAAAAAAACTGACTATGCTGTTGCTTTTCCCAGCTTTATGAAATTGTCATCGCTCACATTTATCGCTTCCCACTACTAACCAGAATGTTCACGGTATTAAACTGGTAAAGTGTAAATCCTCGGATGGCTAAACTGTTTTCACTGAACCGCTAAGTTAAAAAACTGGAGAGGAAGTGAATACATATTTTGAATTAGGAAGGAAACTGTATTTTGGATACAATAAAATATCAACCGATATATATAAACGAGAGCGAGGTCATCCAATAACTCCAAAAATTATGATAGAATAAAACACATCGTTGATAGACAGTGAGGTCGTTGTCGATGTGAGTCCCCGATAAATTTCACTATCTCAAGATAGGACGAAAGAGAACATAGAATAGACTGCAGCCCTATGCCAGTAAGCTAAAATAGTGGTCAAGTAACAGAGCAAAATTTGCGTTAGATAACACTGGCAAACTGACAAAAGTGCCTATCAGACTAAGTGAAGAATCATGTGCAGAACAAAGTGGAAGAAGTTGAAAACTGGTTAAAACTCGATAAAAACTAGAATAAGGTCTCTCCAGTATTTCTGTTGTTCTTTTTGAGTTGATTTGAAAGTTTACCTTTGAAATGTGCTCGACTTTTATTCATCTAAATGGATTTTTTGGATTAAAATGTCCCATTCAGTTTATTTATTAGACCAGTGAATGATTATTTCTAAATATGGGTTTGGCGGGGAGATAATCTATGGTATTCTTAATTTGCAAATATGTTAAGATATTTTCTTATTATTGGATTTGTCCGTTTTTTATCAATCTTACATCTAACCCGTTGCAATTTAATCAACTCTCTATGATCAAACATCTATCTTCTTTCAAAATTTAATTTTAAACGCTTTACTACTCGTTTGTCAAACATCCTGTTTGTCGAAAATTCTACCAACCTCGTTTATATTTTAACACTCTATTTTAATACTATTTATTTAACCACAGTATTTGTCATTTGTCAACTTTCTATCCATATTTAAGCCATAAATCTCTCTTTTTAGACATTCCATTCCGTTTTACTTAATCCAGACAACTGTGCTAATTAATTACTTTGTAACTTCGCCTGGATAATTTTTATTTCTCTCATGTCCTGTCTTCTCGCCCCACCGTTCACTAATGATCGAATTTGTATGCTCTAAAATCCCTCTGATTATTCTTACTCACTGTAGTTTATGTAACGAGAATTCCCGCTTAATTTGTTGGGGTGTAAGTTTTGATAGAGAAGTAACTCCCCGCGCTAAAATCAACGTTATAAAAAAGACACATAAGACGGGTCTGTATAAAATGCAAATCTACTTGATTCGTACGAATTTTTTATTAGCATTCAGCTGCGTTACCTTGACAGATTGGAAATTCCATTATAGTCTTTATATGACAATTTCTAGCGCCCTTTGCATCGATATAACTTATGATCCATCACTATCTTTGCTCTAGAACAGCATTCGCGAACATTTAAGCATCTACAGGTCTTTCAAATGTTCCACTATTCAGTCATTCTGTATAAAGATTTATGAAGAAAGTCAAATCCATCTTCAATCTCTTTTGTAAATAAGCTGAAAAATTCTATGATTTTTTTTACTTTTTAAAGCAGATCTCATTATTGAGCATCGCAGTGGAATACAAACTATTCCTATTAGTTACCTTTGTCACTGTTAATGCCAAGCATCTGATCCAATGCCCTATCTTTTCCCTTCCTTTTGTGGAAAGCAACGTTGCGATTACTCTTTATTGTTGTCATTTAAGTTTAACCTATATCCTCATTGTCTTTTTGTATCCTTTTGAAAGAAAAAAAAGTCCCTCTCTCTAATGTTGCTGTGATAAGTTATAATTGCAAACTCTGAGTCTTTGTAAATCTATTTTTGCGTCATTAAACCTGGGGTTTATTAACGCTAAGATATTTATGCATCTTGTCTGGTCTATTTGATTTTAAGCTGATAGTTATCACTTCTTTATTTTTTCCATCCTGCCTACTTTATATTCATAAAAGCATTCAATGGAATCGAACGGAGGTCCTTTGCTAAGATACGATTTTCATAATTATTCTCGTTATTCTATAGTGGCCCACACATCCAATAATCGATAAATCGATGCGCAACTGCGTTTCACCAAAAGAAAGTAATTTTGTCGTACCTTTGTTTGTAAAAAAGACCCTCCTTCCTTCCCCTAAAGTGATATATATTTATTGCTTTTTTTTTCTCTTCACTAGCTTCATCTGTTTCCAATGATCACCTGTTTGATGGGCCACTTATTTCATTGTATTTTACCCTAGATGTTCTCCTATTGTTTCCGTTAACTACTGAGTCTATTTATAAGGTACGGTTTGGACAAAGGGACGTATAGCTTTAAATTTATAATGAACCCAGATGAGACGTTTGCATAAATTGATGATTATCTTCCGTGCACTCGGTGTCTCTATTCTATACCTTTGACTTGTAATGGATTGTTTTATGAATAATGGTAGCGGTTGCATTGCCAATTTCTTATTTGCAGTCTTGTTCCTCGTAAAGAGATTTACAACAGATATTTTGCAACCTATTTATGGACGGGCCTTGTGGGAGAAAATATTTTTTATCCTGCTTGAGTACTCATATTTTTCACTATCAAAGTATGTTCCTTAAATGAATACTATTCAAAGTTGGCAGACTTATTCTGACTTACCCTCTGTCATGTACTTATCAACGATGTCATATTCTTCTCTTTGTTAATTAAGCCCTTATTAAAGTCGGGGCTTCCACTATTTTTTTTTAATCTCAAATTCTGCATCACTGATAGGAAATTTTTAGAGTGCTTATTACTATTCCCAATGATAATACGAAAATGGTAATTTTTATCATGGTTATGATGGTCTGTTTACGACTAACTCAAATTAGTTTCCTATCGTTTTTATTATTTGTAAATTTAGAACTAACTTTGCTTTATTATAGCCCTACCTTCTGTTTTGACGAGTGTCAAAAATTTCTTGTCTCCTTTTCTTCCGTTACTTAAATAAATGTATTATTATATCAATACACTAAGGACGGTAGTAAAGAAAAAATTCTATGAACAACAGTTTATGTAGGTGAATATCATCAAAATTTGTTAGAGTCATTCTGATTTTCCTCTTGTCATTACCATCACGTTTTCTCTCCAGCCAATCTAGTTCTTATTGGATTAAGAGTCCACATTTTTCGCTTGAGTATGCAATGGATTATTTAGTGACCCTCTCAGTCACCTTATCTGGCACTGTGTTTCGCTTATTGTCGTTTTATCCAGTTTATTGTCTACTTATCGTGATTGTGTTACAACTTATTCTGTCCGACTTTTAATCAATTTATCGATTTCTTCCATTATCTTGCACTTGCGTTATGAACCCTACTTCCCCATAGTCACTTTCTTTTGCTTACTAGCTACAAGACTACTGGCTCTCTCATTAGAAGTGTTTACAACATCTGGATAGAGGGTAGATATACCGAAGTCCCTCTTAATTTAAAATTGCATTCTATTACTCCTCGTGCTGACTAGAATCAACCAATGAGGTTGTCCATCCACATCACTGGATGTGCACTGACGGTTATTGATCTCGTGACTTTGCATATGTTAACCACTGTCATCAACCCTTTCTCATTCCTGTCCAGGGTTGTCAACCTTTTTGCTTATCGATAGCGTTTATTGCCTAGATTCCTATTCTTTCCTTTTCAAAGCAAATTTATTAATAAATGAACACATTGTGAATAGCAGTGGGCATACGGAAGTATTGTTTCAACGTCAGTCTGCTAAAATGATTGCCGTCAACATTTGACAGGTTTACTCTGAAGTCTCCCGTCGTCACTCTGTATTATTGTCACGTTTCCTTCCAATCGAACCCT
>CAADRB010000008.1:2288662-2314782 GCA_900708905.1 Hymenolepis diminuta
TTGTATCAAGGTCAATATACCCCCCGGCGGGGGGTATATTGACCTTGATCCAAATTTTCTCTTCATTTCGTTGGGCAACATTGCATTTGGAATAATCATTTGAAAGTACACATCCGGTTGCGGGTGGTTGCATGGTTGACGAGCAGATTTTCAAGCTTTGAGCCCTTTTATGACCTACAAGCCGATATCCCAACCAGTAGAAAAAGCAATAGTTTCCGTTGTTTTTTGGAGAAAATTATTACCATTTTATTCGAACAATGTCTAGTATAACTGGAATAAGCCGTCATTCATGTCGCTAGATTAATACTGAGGTGGGAGGGAATCCACCCTAATTTATTGATAAGTAAATTAGACGTCAGTCATGTCTCGTCGTCGACGTCTTGGCTTGATAGTTGGCATCTGTTTTAGGTATCTGTCCAAACCCGCACACGCCTCTGAACCGCCTGTGAACGGTTATCTTATCGCCAGTCAATCATTTTCAATCGCTAGGTTTTGATAGATATCTACTGGCTATAGCAATAGCGTAATTCATAAAAGTTCATGTAAAATAATTTAAGAGTTAAGCGTTATTTTCAATAATAATGAGATAAATACATTAATTTTGATTAGATAAATTATATTTTAATCTTGGCAGATTCCATCGTGTAATGTGCGAAATTGAGTTTTGCGTAACAGTTTTTAGAGGACTTTGCATCGATGCGAGTATGTACTTTTGTAATGGTCCATAAATATTTTTAAAATCGAGCACCTGGCTTTCGAACTTCATACTGTGTCCACTATTTGGCATATATAATGACCTTCAGAAATAATATTTTCAACTTGTCTAAATCATGCCGTTGAGCTGAAATTTGTTAAATTTCTCTTACTCTAAATCTGATGTAGAAATGAGTTAGAATTCTTACAAAAATAGGGAATTATAACTCCAAATTGAATATCATATTGAACGATATTTGATCCAAAAGCAATATATCTTAAGAGGGATTGCTAAAATACGTATTCAGTTAATTATGCATACATTACATTTTCCTAAAATATGGGAATTAATATCTTCAATAAAGCTGGAAGATGATATTATTTGCTTTTGAAAAATCGATAATCATTTCTTACTCACGTTGAGACTTCTAGAAGTTTTTATTTTCACCAAAGAATTTTGTATAGAATTTTAAATCATTTGAATAACCATTAGTTTTAATATTCAAAATAAATTTTTGATAATTTTTAGATACTTCTTGCAGAGCATTCGGGAATTAAATTTTAGCGTATTTTAATTTTCTTAAAAAATGCGAAAATTTCTTTCATGTTTTTTGCTATTCAATTCGTCATTATTTTATCCTTTACTTTCGAGACTTACCTATCGTAATTGTTAAGAATCCCACATTTCGTTACTTTCATCCGATTAAAAAATCGATATTGTTAGATTTCTAGTGGCAGTTGGAGAAATAGATTAGACGAATTTATTCCCCGTTTGTATCAAATAGTACTTGATGTAAGTACTAGAAGATTAATCAGGGTCTATCTCAATTTTTTCGTACAACTCCCAAAATTTCCCGAAAAGTGGAAGTGTACTTTTCGGAGATACTTTCAAATCCGCTCGGCGTATTCAGTATCTTGAACATTCTACACCTATCAAGCCTTCTTTAAATTTAGTGAGACGATTGGAATACTCTCTGTTTAGTTAGGCTATGGCTTGTTCCGTTCAATAATTTGTATCGTTAATGCAGAGGGCTGTGAATAGTTAAGAAAGTGCCTTATTTGACTTATATGGAAATACAGTGTTCAAATACATTCCGTGTCTTGCATGGCCTTCACATATTAAAAATATTTGATTTTAGGATGTGAAAAAGGGGAAACTATGGTTCAAATGCCCGTATTTTCGCTTACAAATTAGTCTATCTGGCATTTATCCCAATCGTCTTCGATATAAAGATATAAGAAAATCATATTTCCAAAATACGCTTGATAATAAAATCGATAAATGAATAAGAATTTAAAAAAGAAATATAGAGCACATCGCTTTAAACTGAGCAAATGTTTTATTTATTTATTGATATATCTACACCCCTAATTTTATTGGAGGAAAATATCGACTATTAATGGATGCGCTATTGAGCGTCATATAAGAATTGGGACCACATATGTATGTAGAATATCGATCAATCTCATTTATTTTGTAAAGGCATATTTTCGGTATTACTATAACACTTTTAGGAAGTTAACTGTCTGGATGTTTTAGTTTTATTTACTCAAAAATTGTAAAGAATCGACGCTCGTGTTAAGTCCATCAAAGTAAGGAATACATTAGGTGATTTCGGCCTTGAAATAGTATTTTTTTCAGGATACTAGGTAGCAATACCTTTACGAATTGCGAAGTCTCTTCAATTAAGTTTGGTTGGAACTTGGTTCGGAAATAGACTATTTAGCAGGTTGTGAATACTGTATTCACTTGTTTTTTATTACGACATACCTTTGGTGGCAGTTCTTAATTGTTTGATATCTAAATAAGGCGTACATTCTAAAACTGCATTAGTTTAAAGATTGGGTGAGTAACGCCATCTCATCTTCATATCCGCATAGCTACCATTATTATTTTTGTTTACGGTTAGCAACTGAAATTAGGGTCACACTAAAGCCCAATAAGGGATGAAAATGGGGGGATCGAAAATATAATAAAAAAGAATTTCATTTCATCGGATTTTTTGAATCTTGCTTTTGCGATATTAGTTTAATTGTTATCTCACTGTTTCGGGTTCCGAAATTCAAATTTCATGGCTTGTTCCCTAATTGCTTGTCCATGACGTTCAGTGTGCTTATTGGGATGATCGGTCTTACCACTCCAGTTTAATTTTTACTTCCAGAGGACGAGAAGGTAAGACGGTAGGTCAAGAGCAGATAAACGGGACTTGGAGAAGCATTATAAACATAACGGAACTCAATGTAATGTACATTCTAGTTAATATTTATAGTATATATTTATGTAAGAAAAAAAGTCTGTCTTATCATGGCATATTAATGGGGAGAAACATAAAACTGACATTTTAAAGTGTTGTTTACTAGTTCGATTAACCTGCCTGGAAAACTTATAAATTTTTTATGCTGTGAATGCTTCTCCTAGTTGAAAGGTTATGATAAATATGTAGATTAAGGAAGTTGAAAGTTGCAGGTTACTCATTTAGGTCAAGCTGTTGTATGTCCCAGATTAGTTCAAACCAGTTACGTCAAACTGACTGATAATTGAACGTTTTACCGGTATTAAAATCATTGAAAAATAAACGATGATATATTTCTTTTTGAAGGAATTTTCATTGATGTGTGAAATGGATGCACTTCAAATCTCTGAAATTCTAGGATTTCCTTTGCTTCATATAACAGTACCAACACTGGGCTTTTGAGAATTAAATTTTTCATTAAGTCTGTTTTCTTATCACGCCTGTCCATTATATTGTTTGTAAAATCTTTGTTGATACAAAGCACAAAGTAAATATACTGTCAGTATTTACTTCCCTACTCCACTCATGATAGTTATTACGCAAAACTAATTATTTGATTGTCACTTTCAGCGCCACAACTTCTCTAATGAAGGGAATTGTGTCTTAGTGAGAAGGGGTATGAACACACTGAACGATAATATAGGTTAGTATGAATTATGGGAGGGGAATCGAGTAGCTGTAGAAATTAGTCAGCGCATCAAGAGTATCTTACAGAATCTAATGTTTGAATTTGAGTCGTACGTTTTTTTAATTTTCGGGAATATTCAATTTATTCATGTTCTTATATCCCATTGTCTAAATTTTAAATTTTTTCTTTTTTTCTGAGTGCTTTCAGGTGCTTAGTTTGTTAAAGTGGATGGTTAGTCAGCCGGTTCAGACTTTTTTATTACTAAGATGAATGAAAACTGAAATTATTTTAACGTAGAATAGTTCATTATGTTCTGAGCTCATTCTGAGGATGAGCTGAGTGTACTATCCATTGGGCAAAACGAAATAATCAGATGAAATAGAAATTCAAATAAATGTGTTTTCCAATTTCAACCGATCTTCCTTCACGCCTTTTTGGTCTGTTTCACTGCTGTCCATGTTCAGAATATTCCCCATGGCTAACACTCATAATTATTTTTCTCTCTTGATAGTAATAAAGTAATGGAATATTGTAAGGTCTGTCATAAGATCTATAAAAGTAAATTTCAAAAACACTTTACAGCTAATTTATAGTGGAATGTTTTATTTTTTAACTGTTGATGGTTTGTGTTAATTTTAATTGTAAAATGAAATAAATTTATAAATAGGCATATCCAATTCTACCATCGTGAAGATCTCTCACGCAGGGACCTGGTTATCATATCCTAAAATGTCGCACATCGCAATGAATTATATTCATTACGTAAAGTATAAGTAAGCCCAAGAATCCAGCTTTTAAATATTGTATAACTCTTCTGATATCCTGAATTTATTCTGCACTTCTACTCGAGCATCCTAACCCTTTAACTCATATTAGGCCACCTCACTGTTGTTTATATTTAAATATTTTTGAATTTTTCAAAAAAAATCATTCTGCTAAGGGTTGCTGCTAGTTAAAATGATGTGCATCCGAATAATAACTTTCTGCTAATTGATACTCATAATAAGATGAATAATTTGGTGTTCTATTCGCTGCTGGTGGTCTGTGTTTTGACTGTAGGTATTACTATTAACGGTATTTTCCATCAATTTTATCCTCCACCCCATGAAGATATTATGTGTGTCGTTCTCATATTTATCTCTCGTTTACCTACAAAGACGTTTTTCTTATCAAGATATAATTTTAGCTAGAGAGATGTAGTTATTTTCCTCCCGAAATAAATTAAATGTTGTAGTATACTAATCAATATAATGTACCAAACTGTATTGAAGGAAAATATATTCAAACTGGGGTCTGGAGATAAGAGATGTTTTTTGGTGTAATGAGTGGTAATTTTAGGATTCTCTTTCATTCTATTATCTCCTAGACGCGTTGTATTACTAATTAATAATACTATCAGAGATCCAAGAGACCAGAGGAAAGACGTCTACAGAGTAAGAAGCTTGTTTTAATTTATGAAGTTTACAAAAAAAAATATTCAACCATGTAGAATAACTCAGCGGGGGTTATGTCCATTGGGGTTACTGCACACTGAGACGGACGTATATCTGGTGAATTCGGTTGATTAGCCCATATCACTAAGACATCGAGAACGAGCAAGGGAAATGGTCTAAGGAAATCAAAATTGGACAATACATATGATCATGGGTTACATTAAGCACACTGATCTCTTGAACAGACTTTAAATTAGTATAGTTTTGGATTATGCACATTTTGAACGTGTCTGTGACGTCCCGAACTGCCCTGAATTGCAGATTTTTCTGGAAATAAATCTGTATTTAGTTTTACTTCATTCCTATGCGATGTATTTATTTAATCGAATTTCACGATTTACCAGTAAATGTGTCTATGATTTTCTAGCTTCGTCATTTTGTACTTAATCATTTAGATTAGTTGGCTCCTGCTTAGACGTTTCTCCCTAACTCCCTGTTTTTTTTCTATTTTGGTAGTTTACTACTGCAACTAGAGTACATAATTTTGCTTTTCACAGTAAATTTTATGCGAGATAGAACCGTAAAATTGTTAAAATAAGACTTTTTCAGTGTTCGGCCAATAAATGAATACTGCCGACTTACTGGAGGAAATATAAAGGAGAATATCGCATAGGATCAGGTAGGGCAATCGAGTTGTTTATTTCTACTTGCTTCTGTGATGTCTAATATTTTTGTAATTCAGTAATTGGACATAATTCACCTAAGATTTCAATTATTACGCAACTGGAAGTCGGTAATACACATAAATATCTCTTTATTTTCGTATTTATTCATTTTGAAAAAATTCCCGGTTAACTATGGAAGGTAATTTTCGTTTGCATGAATTTAACCTTTCCCCCCCCTCCCCACACTGTATAATTTCATTTCCATTTATATCATTTTTATCGGTTAAGGGTAGTACCAGTTTTTACTTACAGACCTTCTGTTAAACCCTAAGTAATGATCTACGTCTTCTTTTTTAACCCACGAATAATTTGGTGGAATTATTAACTGAAAATATATTAGAAAGAGCTATTATTTTCCCGCTATTTTAGCCCTGTAAAGTCGGATTAAAACGGTATGTGCAATCATTAAAATAAATTGACCGGTCAATAAGTTCTAAAAACTGCAGAGAGATGAATTAATTCAGGAACCCGGAGGATAAATCTTGAAATTAACAATATCAGGTCACTATTCGGTAAAGGTCCCAATCAAATGAAACGAGGCAGTTTTGATTCTCTAACCTTTTTCCCTACCCCTCTTAATCCACTCACCTTTATCCTGTATTCAATTATTTAATATTTATTAACTGTTTACACTTGTAAAGTTTTTCATTGTCGTGAATAACAATAGTAACAAAAGAAAGATACGCTCTCCAGGTAAAAATCACGTTATTTATCAATTGAATTTCGGTTTTAATTTGGTTGAATACTGTATGTAGTATTGCATGTGTATCGTGTCCCACAATTATACAATTTTGTAACATTTTACCGTCAATTCCCTTCCTGAAATCAGGTTGTTAACTCCTTTGAATTGGTTTTCTAGATCAATTCTCAATTTACATACTTGTATTAGAAGTTAGTCTTTATAATACTAATCTCCAACTGAACGAAATGGTTTTTTTGCCGTGCTCATCCGTATCAACGGTTCCCAACAATTTTGAAAATTTTAATTAGATACCGCATTACCCCTACAATCAACACATAATTATTGCAATTAAACCCTATGCTTCTAATTATTTCGCATTTTAGATAGGCTAATGTCAACCAATCGAAATTGAGGATGGCTTAATAAATCGCCCAGTAAGCCGATTAAATTCTCTCAGCTTCTTGTCTTAAATACTCTTCTACCTAGTTACTTATTATTTTGGCTAGCGTTCTCATATTTATCTACTCTATGTTGATTTTTTAAATCAGATTTACCTCAATTTTTTATTTAGGCGTTTAAGAGGTGCCCGAAAGCGATAGCGTTTGCTCTTATATCTTGAAAATTGCTATCTAACCCTGAACCACTCGTGAGGATGTTGGTTTGTTGTCCTCTTCCAGAGCAATATTTATGTTTTCCTTGTCCATTTACCTACTTTTATGGTTTCACAATATAAAAACATTGGGCAGTTGTTCCAAACACTCCTTTTTACAGTCTTATTTAATGACAGGCGTTCGGATTCGATGTTTTGCATTCTGAATGAATTACTGGGAATGATCTGAATTTTTGGCTTTTTAATGTTAAAAATTGCCTAAATTTGGTCTTTATAAAATATATTCTCTACTAAATAGGGAAAAAATGAACTGACGTTGGGTTCGATTTCGGACAAAGTGGTTTTGGCAAATAGACGAATTATGGAGAACAATCTTACTTCATTTTGGTGATACTGAAGCATCCATTCCTTTAAAATTGGGAAAAGTTTTCTCATTATTTCTATTTCCAGTAATCAAAAAATGATATCTAATATATGTTAAATTATTAATTTATGGTCATTCTAAATTGAGGACATTACAAAAAGGGCCTTGATTTTTTAATCTCTTTATAGATTTCAGTCTGTTTTTTTAAAGTAAGACATTCTCCTCTTCCTTCTATACAAGTGATCATTTATAGAATTGAACTTATTTTGACGTTCACTGTAGTATAGAATGTTGGGTATTTCACTAAGTTTCGTCTTCAGAATGACAACACGCAATCCTTTGTCTAAGGGACATAGGAGAATATCTTTGATTGATAGCTATTATGTAAATTTAATTAAATTTAATGGGCACCTTAAAAGTATGCACTTAATTGATATCTTCAGAAAGGCACAATCTATCCCAGTTTGATCCGTATCTTAATTGAAAATAAAAGTACTATCGATTATTTCTTTAACCTGTCCTTACTTTAGATTAACCGTGGATTCGGATATTATTTCCTCTTTGATTAAATCAGATGCAAAATTCCCTTTTATTGATTCCTATCAACTGGATTTAATTTCTTCCTGTCCCATTACCTCATCGCCTTAAAACGATTTCTATTGCGCATTTGCTTATTCCCATTCGCATTTAGTGTGTTTCTCTCTCACCTCCTCTGGTTGATTAATTATACTACCCTCCTTAATGGACACAAATTGGTGGCTGTTATTCCGGATTGACTTTAATTGACAATTGATGCTTAATGAATGTGGGTTCAATTGACATTTTCTCTTTTAGAAATGCTCTATGTGAAGGTTATAAATAGAAGGATGGAGGAAAGCACTGATTGCATGCAAATGTTAGCGTAAAATTGTATAATAAATCATTGTGTTGTTTGTGCACCAGCTAATTATCGCGGAATGGTGATAGTCAGTTGCAGGAGGTGGTATCTAAATAAGTATTAGTTAAAAATTCCTTATTAATAAGGTAATATGGAAGGATAGCGCTGTAGGAGTAATTACTAAATCCTGACAGCTAGGAACAACAAACAGATCTAAAAGTAGAATACAAGAGTTATGTAGACTATAATATATTGATCACACCGCAGTAGGTACTCAAGAGGGTAAGGAAGAGATGAGGGACGGAGGAGATGGCAAATGCGTATGCGTGTCTTGTGCATGGTCTAAAAAATGTCATTATATAGTCTCATATAGAAGGGGTAGTATAAGCGTGTGACTTGGTTCCGGACGTCGCCGAGGCGAAGCTGAACCCTTGTAACGCTCATTCAAGGACCACTTAATTAGCTTATTTCGATAGCTAAAATAAACAACATGAGGACATACGATAGCTATCTACATGGAGCTTGTGGTCAATCAATTCAAGCACAACTGTGAGGTCGAGATAAGTAAGTTTCAGAGACTAGTGACGACATAAATGAAAATTTTAGAAACGCATAAGGATTCATCCTTCAGGAAATTAAGGTCTATGAGGTGGAAGGTCTGACCAAGAATCTTTAAAGAGTACAAAGGTGAGAGGAAGAGTCCATCTTACTGCAATGGCCACTGTCCTCTCCAAAGTAGCACGAGACTGTTTGATTATATCTCAGATCCAAGTTTCTCATTAGTTAACTCTTCGCCTTTCTTGGTCTGCACTATGGTAAGCGCTCCCCTATTGGCTGTCGAGGTTGTTAGTTTAGCCTCCTTCCAATTCCTAGGTAACTATATGTTTGGTGGTCTACAGCATCATTAGGATCTATTTGTGTCTATCATGTAATTGCCAATTTTGATGATTCAGCTGCAATTCAGAGAAAAAATACTTGCCCACAGGTTCTGTTATGTCATACATTGTTCTCTTCTATCACTTAGGGGAACCACAGAAATGTAAAATGACTAGAATGTGCATTTATGTGAATTAATGAATTACTAGGAAGCTGAATCGAAATTTTTCGATATTCTGAAAAGGAATCATGGAACTCGGGACAGAATTCGTATTTTTGGTAGTAAATATTTCGATTACCGTTCTTACGTTTTTCTGTCTATTAATGAAGCCTAGCCACCACTATATTACTGGCTGATATTGCAATCAATTACCCTTATCCAATCCATATAATAACAACTTAATATCATCGAGTTCTCTGCCTTTTTACCTCTGGGCTGAGCCGTGGTGTACCTTTTGTGGACACCTAATAATATTTCAATGCCAGCTTAACATATACCATTGGCTACTTATGCCATTTTATCATGAACATTCGATCAGGACGTTATATGCCAAACCCACAGATCGCATGCGCTTTTAAATCTTGTGTTTGATAAATATAAATCCGTTGTGAAAGATTGACTTTTTATTATCGGCTAGATTTGTACAGAAGATTTTTAGCATGGACTTGTTTCGGAAAATTGGCTTTCTTCCAGGAATAATGAGTAATTATCATTCGCTATTCAGAGTAGAATTAGGAGGGAAAATCAAAGTGCACGCGAATGAAATCTTTGATGTAGATAATTAATTAATATTTGCTGATTTTAGAGGCAAATGCTCTAAGATGTATTTGCCAGAAAGTAAATTAAAATCTTTCTCATTCTCAAAATTCTGTTTCATATAACAGTCATGCAACCCCCAATTTGGAGCCCTTTGTATTTCTGCAGTGTTTTTTTATCTACTTAAATTCAAGAGGTGTATTTAAACGCAGACACAACCTCAACTTCATCGTCATAATTGCTTCTTCCTTCTTGACCTTCCTTTCTCTTCTAAAGTTTCTATCGTTAATTCTACTTGTCTCAATTCCCTCCTCTCTCTATCCCACGAATACTAGTTATCTATTTTCTCTCCCCTAGATATTTTTTTTAAACTACGTAGCTTGCTGCATTTTTCAAATTAATAACTCTGATGCAAGTAAGTTTACGGTTACTTCAGTTATGTATACGAGCAAATGAATGGTCTATTGAAATCGGGTTTAACTATTTTTTCAAGCAAAAACGAAGCCGTAATTAACCATCAGAAGCATTCTAGTGGGTGAGAAGGCACTGTAGATTCGATAGATGTAACTTCTGAAAAGCAAATACCTATACTGTTCCCAAAATAACTATTGATTTGACAGGCTTCTTTTAAGTCACTTAGTGATTTTAATCTCCAGTACCGTTTGTTGCCATTTCATGAACTCTAGGCTAAGTTTCTGAGTTTTGTTTTTTGATTTATTACGTTCCAAGGTATGGTTCTACAATATCCCGTATTGTATTTGTGATGTCGTTCAATGTTACCTTTTTATTGCTTCAGCGCGCCGACTCAGTCGTCCATCCTTCGCTTCACTGGCGCCTCTAGTGTCCGAACCATTGACTGACAACTATGCCGGAGCCTGGGCGAAAACTCACCTGTCCAATCGTCAAGGTCTCTTCGGCCAACAATCGGAGAATCAACTGGAACTTGGCGGACCTAGTGATCTTTTGGCTCTTTCACAAAATTTTGGGTATGTCTCTTTTCGTAATATCAGATAGCGGATACATGGCCTTTCGTTGTTAGGGTTAGGGTACTTTCTCGAATTCTACTCATTGTGCACCTCAACTTATAAAACAGCATAGGATTTCTCTAATTTGTTGGGTGCTTATTATGCTCAGCATTTCGTCCTGCAATTAATGTATGTGATCATCGAAGTTATCGTTTATAATCGCTTTATGATTCGCAAACCCATTTAGGAAAGCATCCCCCATCTCTCACCCTTTAGGAAATGGGTAGCACAATGAAATATCCCTATTGAGAAGTTCGAATTCTACCACCTCCTTTACTAGCCAGGCATAACCAGTGAGGTTGTCCGTTCTATTTGCTAGGTGGGTGCCGAAGATCATCGGACCCTTAATCTCTGACTCCACACCGCATGATATTTAGTACTTCAATTTTTAATTTGATCTTAAAAATTTGGCTTGCGGGAGATTCGATTAATTTTGCCCTCTATGGTCTCTTGTAAGCACTGATATCACTTTTAATAATATCGAGTATGAAAACGTTTTCTATTATCCTGAGTGAATCTTAAAGTTGGAATAAATGAATCGTAGATAACATGATAAGTCTCAAATCTCTGACGTTTAAGTCGATGTTTTAAGTATATATTTTTTTAAAACTCACTTAAAACGGCTACGATAAAGTATTGCCTTGTTGAGATGTTCTATGTATCCTGTAAGCGAAGGCAAAGACTGACATTATGGTGCCATTTTTCTATATCGCTAGAAAATTACTGTACTGCGGTGCATAATTTTCTGTTTCAGAGGGATTACTAGAACTAAATTTAGCTCCAATTTTAGCTGCTAACCGGAAGCTATATGCGTAATAGGCTTACCATCACATGGGACAGACCCTGGGAAAGAGGGAGGAATCAAGTCACTTGTGTTATTTGAAGAGTTATTATCTTGTTAGAGCTTAATAGCGAAAATTTTAACTTCTGATAGGTATTTTGTGCTTCTCTTGGTGACCCATTGACGTGACTATCCGCATTTAGATTTTAAATGTAATTTTTTAATAAACCCCCAAAACCATTTGGGAATGTGTCTCCCAATATTCATCTTACATAGGGAGATAGCATTATACCATTTATTCTCTCACTGCCACATTCTTAGTCATTCCGATCAATTGGTACACACTGATGGATATCGTGATTTCTATTTTCGCAAACATCTTGAAGGATGAATCCCTATGCGTTACCTAAATTTTTATCTATGTCGTCACTAATCGCTGGGACTTAATTATCTCGATCTGACCGCGGCACTTGAAGTGGTTGACCCTACTGTAAATTCAAGTCCCTTGTAGACGGTAGTGTGCCCTCAAGTGATATATTTTAACTGTCGGAATAAGCTAATTAAGGGATCCTTGAGTGAGCGTTACAAGATTTCAGCTTCGCCTCGGCTACGTCCGAAACCATGCCACATTCATAATACTCCTCCGGGCCCATTCCATCTGTTTGTACACACACGCACGCAACACCATACACGCAAGCACACTCTTCCTTCTCATCTCCTCTCTCCCTCATCTCTCGCTTACTCCCTCTCGGTTTATTCAGTGTATTTGAGTCTACGCAATTCTTTATGTTCTACTTGTAGAACTATTGTTGCTGCCTTTAGCTGTTAGCTGCAGTTTTAGATTCTACAGTCAAGCTCCCCTCATCATTTTACTCTACGTCAACGTGCTACACCATCGATGCATATATTACGTGTCAATATTATATTAATGATATTTGCCATTTCAGTACTTGTTTAACTTTGTTTGACGCCCTCTTCTCTCTAAGCAAATACTGTTACTCAATTTCCTAGCTGGGCACCAAATTAAATGTCATTTTCCTGTTGATTTTTTCTTAGACGGTTCTCTGTTGCATGTGTCGGTGAATAAAGCCATTCCATTAAATGGATGATTTAACCTCTTCCACTTGTTTAACTTCATAAGAAATGACACGAAGCCATTTATTCATATATTCAAAGACGAAAGGTATTTAATAGAAATAATCTATCAAAAGCTGTTCTTTGTTTTTAACGAAAAGTATTCTTCTTAATAAATGTACTGGTGAAATTAGTTGGAGGGAAGTTTTACGCAAGTTCAAAAACTTGGCTATTGTTTAGTCGAAAGTATCACATGATAATCCCTTGTTTTTACAATGGTTTTATTTAGTGTTAATTATCACTCATAACTGTTTTATGCTGAAAATAATTGGCTTTGATGATGTTAAGTAGTCTTAACCTTCGAAACTAAAATGTACCTGAATGATTTTGAATACACTTAGGGTTGTAGCAAGTTGTAGGAACTAATGAACCAGATCTTGATTATAGAAGCTAAGACTACAGCTAACAGTTAATAACAGTTTTAGAGTAGAATATCAAAAGCTGACTAGGCCAAAATGTTGTAAACAATCTAGGACGAAGAATCAAACGAGTAAGAGTGAGATGAGGAACGAAGTAGATGAGAAGGCAGCATAGGAGCTGGTTAATGATAATCGTGTGTGTGCGTGTATGGGCGGAAATATCAAGACAATTTATATGAGTCACTTGTGTAAGGACGCATCTGAGGGCATGAGTACAGTTGTACTTTAATGAAACGGGACGGGTTATAGAAAAGAGAGATCGATAAATGCGTTTAAACATGACAGATGGGGTTGAGTCATTGGGCTTCGTGGATGAAAAACTAAAGTATTTTCATGTAGAATACGAAAAAAGAGTAATTTTGGAAAATGCATAATAGTCATCCTTGGGGATATTTACATACGAAACTGCACTCTATTTTATCAGCTTTTATCTAAATGTTTCCATCTACTCGCATATTTTAAGTACTTTAACATAATCTTGGTTTTGAATTTTCAATTTTTCAAAATTAATTTCATTCTAGCTTATTCTACTTTTGAATTAAGTGTTGCTGATGCTTCTGTGAAAATAACCTTAAAAATTTTGGAAACTATTGCCATACTTTCTGCACTTTTAAAATGAAGAATTCACCTACTTTCAAGTTAGTTTAGATATTTTAAGTGTTATGGATACAATTATTAATTGTGTACATCTGATGCTTTTAAATAAAATTCTGCAAGAGATCAGCTGTCGTGATTTTCATAGTTCTCTTTTCTATACTATATGAGTTGCTCCTGACTGTCATGGCAACTACTCGAAAATTAATAATCTGATTGTTTTTAGGTCTTTGCTTACCGAATTATTATGATTACCTAGGGGAATAGGAAAACATATGTGCACAAGGAACAGCTAACCCGTTTAAAAGAGGTTGAGGGAAGGGAATCATTGAAAATTAGAAAATGAAGCCAGGGCATCATACGGGTTGTTGCAAAATTACTTCGGACGATTTTTATTTCTTTGGTATCCCAATATTCGGAGTTTAGGAATCCTCTCCTGTTTCCTGACTGAATTCATGTTTGTAGCTTTCAGAACTTATTAACCAGTTAATTGATTTAGATGGTTGGTAGCCCAATTTAGCTACTCTTTGTCAACTGATCGCCAAGATCTGGGATGATAACTGCGTCTAATTGTTGATATCTCATTGACCCCAGAATAATAAATACCCGTATGTCCCAAATTGCAAGCCTTAAAGGTCCTGATTCTCATTGTTTTATTCTTATCCTTTCATGAAAGATGTACACGACCAACAAGTTGGATACTCACTTAACATTAGACTCACAAATTGTTGTTTCAGACATCAAAATTATATGATCCAATCTTGTCTTTTGCTCCTAATTACCGATATTTTCAGTCTTAGTGATGTCTATTTATAAAAATAGGCCTATTGTATAAATCGCGTTATTAGAATTTAATCTGCCTCGTTAAAAATAACAATATTTTGAAAATGAATTGAAATTCGACAAATTAAAGTATCACTGGTTTCAAGGGAAGCTACTTTTATCATCTGACCCACTTAGGCTTAGAAATATCCTTTTTAAAATCTTATGATCTCATTGACCAAAAGGGTGCAACAATCTTTTACAAATTAGAAGAACGAGAGGTGAGATGAACTAGTTGTGTACTGTATGATCGCAGAGGAAGGAGAGAGGAAAATGTATAAATTTGTAGAAAGTAGAGCTGGGTTACACATCTAAAATGCGTGCGCGAAAATGGCATTGTGCATTAAAGGCTAGATATGGTATGTGTAGATGGACTGTCTGATTTTGTCTCCTTTGCGAGTCACTTTGTGGCTGATTTGGATGGGCAGTCCCGTGATTAATGTACTACAAATTTCCGTTTTCATGATTCGCGTATCACAGTATGCTTATTACACCGTTATATTTATATCTTTTAATTGTGTTTTGGGTTAGGATCACCTCCTCAAAAATCAATCGCTGTAGTTATTCACTCTCATTTCTGGTTATATTAAAAGGGATTCTAAGTTTTATGTAAAGTGAATTAATTTAACATAATTTCGATGTTAGAAATTCAAATTTGCCAGCTCTAGTTGGCAAAATGTTTTGTGCGAGTTCGATTACTTCACATATTCTTCTTTACAGTTACTCTGTAATGTACGAGCGCTAATTTCTTGACCATTTTTGATGTCAGAAATCCGCGTTACGAAATGTGCGCCGCTGTGCATTAACCTCGTGATCTTTAATTTGACACATGCGAGCTTACCAATACACTGTGTCTTTCATTTTTCGCGTTCATTTTGAACCCCTTTATCACGTGGATTTGGTGTACTTTAAGTCATAATCCCCCATTTTATAAATAAGTAGAGAGACTATTTGGGGACTAATGGCTTTCTGTATTTGAACCGCTCCATTACCTATTCAGCAGAGCTTGGTTGGTTACTTTGTAATCCTCAGTTGGATTTGGATGTTAATATTATTATCGCCGAGGTGAAGTTTATATATTCCAAGATTTCCTTCCTTCATCCGTTTTTTATATTGCAAATAAGTTATTAAATCTGATAGATATATATTTCGTTATTTTGATCGATTCACTTGCAAAGATTTGGAAAAATTGTATAAACCTTTTGGCATCCCTAAACTGTGCTTAAAGCAAATGCCTTGTCGATAACTTTTTAGTGGACCGTTAAATATTCGAATATAAGACGATTTTTATCATTCCCTTACAACATATTTCTCAGTTGCTACTTCGGTATGTTAATTAAAATACAAAGTGATTGAGACAATTTATTACCTTAGAGACTGCAGAGCCTAGCTCTTTACTTCTTTCGATCCTTACTACTCAACAAGACGGAGAAAAGAGACCTTTGGTGAGGGAGCCTCATTAAGAAAGGGAAGAAAGTTCAGGTGAACGAGAGATTGCGAGGGTGAAGATGTGGGATGAACCGATGTGTAGGAAGGGTGTGTATACTGCCTATATATGGGGTGCGCTACTATGTAAATCGAGGCCAAATAGAAGGAATAAGTTAAGTCACTTATGGCGCTAGATCAGTGCCCAGGTGGCCAGGACGCAAATTAGAGTTCATATGCAAACTTTTCTCCGTTTGACGTCGGTCATGTCTAGTTGTCGATTTCTCAGTGTGATGATTGGCATCTGTGCAGTATCTATGTTCAAACACACAACTTGACTTCCTGTAGATGCTGCGGTCGAGATCTTATCATTTAGGATCACCAAGTGTTGACTGATATTTGCTGGTAACAAGAAAATTAGGGCATATGATTGAGACTTGGCAACAGTAACATTCTCCGTTCTTTGTAGGTAAGTTAGCCTAGATCAATGGTCGTTTATGTGATCACAATGATTGTTTTACACTTAATTAATAAATTTAACTGTGGGTTTTACTTTCAAACCAAATCAGAATTCTCTTCCGTTGTCAGATATTCACCTGATTCAGCATTTTTATTAGTCAACCGTTTTTTTAATAGAAAAATTTCTCTCTTTGTGTTTTAGCCGCTTGATCAATCTCTTTTTATGCTTTTAGCGAATAGTTTATCACGCCACATTGCTATTGAAGCTTTAAGTCAATTTATTATATGTATAAAATTCACAATGAATCATTTATTTCCGTCAATTCTATCAATTATTAGTCCCAGATAATGTTCTTCTGTATTCTTTTAACCCTTTAATAAGTAATATAAAGCTATGTCGCCGCTGATATGACAGCTGTTGCCTATCTATGTAACCTAAACACTCCATAGTGATATTCTATGGTAGCAGTGGCTCAGATCCCTAAGAGAGACGAAGAACCTTTTATTAACAACATAAAATTGGCTATGCCGACTGGAATACGTGGAAAATGATCGCATACCTAGTTAGGCAGCAATTATGGTAATAACGAGATTTCTTTTTCAGTCTCAAGTGTGGAATTTGGCTTTGAATACTTGGTACTATGCACCATTTTTCTCAAAAAATAGTGGTTCATATTCTTTCACGTTCTTGTAATAAAAAACTACTTGTAATTTGTTTAATGGTTGGAGAAAGCATTGTTTAAGACTAGGAAACCCTTATCTGATTTGGTAGTCATACCTCTTCCACTTTTTAGATACAGAGTGGTTTGTTAACTAAGATCCTCTCCATTTTTATACACTTCCTTGTTCTTCATTCTTTCCAAACCATTATAAAAAGTGTGTGGGCTATTATAAGACTTTATCAGCATTTCTCGTAATGCTTAGAAATACAAGTGCCCGGAAACCCTGTATCTATTAGCAACTGATAATGTTTGATGACTGTAAAATATCAGCTTAAGCCACTGTTTCTAAAGGTAATAAAGCCCTCGGTTAGGCGTGGCTTACGAAAAATTAATGTGTTTATAGCATTGTTTGAAGATAATTAAGTGAGTTTTCTTTATGGAAAAATTTTAGCCGCATTTATTGAAAGTGCAGTTATTTTAATGTTATGAAAAAAAGCATATGATGCAGGAGTTTTTGAGAAGTTAGATCGTTAGTGTGATTTTCTGTCGTTCCTGATCTGGGCAGTCATCTTGCAATTGACTGTTACTAGCCCATCGCGTTTGCACGTTGGTTACGGAAAGTGTCTTGTCATGTTGTTAAAGCTTTTGAGTTCGTTGGGTTAGTATGCAGGCGATCGGGTCTTGAACAGCCATTAATAGTTTACATTAAATTTCACCTTAATTTAACTGTAATAAACTAGTTTCAATTGCTCTTGGCAATTTTCATAGCTAGACAAACAACTATGACTCAACGAACCACTTAATTTGTTTCGCTGGCCATTTTCAATTGTTTATTCGGAAACCTTGGGACATTGAGATATTTTACTCCCAGTAAAGTGAATTTAGCCTGATGATCCCATAAATCAGATGGTGTAAAACTATTCTGATAGGCTTAAGTTATTCCTTACTTCTGCTCACCTCCACTTCTTATCGGACAATGTTGCTGCTCCTCTTGTTCAAATCCTTCCCATAAATACAACCATCTCTATAAGAAAATTACATCGTACTATTAGTCAACCGTACAATTCTTGGACAGTGAATGGTTATTTTCAGACCAAATTGTGTTGGTATATTTTTGCTTGAGGGTGATTGTTTGACATTCTTAGACTAACTGAGAGCCAAGCCCACGCAAAGCAGTTGGAAAGTTTTTGTTAAAGATTGTTTCATACATATTAGTTACCAGAGAATATATTCTCGTTTAGTCTTAAAAGAGAAATGCATATTAGAAAAAACGAAGTTAGAAATCCGATGGAAATAAATGGAAAGAGTGGTGCATTTTTGATAGTCTTCCCGTAATACTATCGAGTAAAAGTAGTTACATGTAGCAGTGTATAGTTTAACCTCTGTGGTAGGGTCTTAATAAATTGCCTGCCTGTTGTTTACGTTTACGATAATGAGCCTGGAAATAAGTTTATGCGAGATCAAGGCTTCTATTAGGTTAATTTCATTTGAGGTGAAACTATTTAAGGTTTCAGTTCTTGCAATTGCATTGATAAGTAATACGCTTGTTGATTCTGTTGGGGCTAGGGTAACAACTAAAAAAACACATTAGTCTTCTTGCAACTGTAAAGAAAATTTTCGTGACAATAAACATGAAATAATTATGTGCAAGTAACTTAATACCTGGATGGAACATTATACCTCAAGGAAATATATGTATATAATAAGAGACAGTGTTGGGGTTAAGATAACAGCCAATGGCTGACAACTAACACCAGTTCTAGAGCAGAAGACCAAAATCTGTTTTGGCCAAAATGTATTGATCAGCCTCAATGAGGATTCAAAAGGGTAAGAGAGAAATACGGAACAAAGACAATGAGAGGGCAGCGTAGGAGTAGGTGTATGACAAGCATGTGTCTGTCCGTATGTGCGATTGGAAACAAATGTGGCTTATATGAATCACTTGAGCAAGGGCGTGCGTGAGGTGAGTGCAGTGTACTCTCAAATGAAACGGGACAATTATAGAAAAAAGGAGAATTGATAAACTTGTCTGGATATGACAACTAAGGGTTTGAGTCATAGGGACGTAAAGATACCACTACAGCTTCGTTGGCGAGAAACCGAAGTATTTTCATAGAGGATGCGAGTAGAGAGTAATTTTGAGAATGCATAGAGCGTCGCCGTACAAAATTATTTTGACATTTTATCTGTTTCTGTTATTAAAGCCTTATCAACACGAATTCGAGCCCTTATTGAAAAAAATATACTTTTTAATATGTAGTTTAAATAAGTGTTTCTAAGAACTAGTCATTTTGCATTGTCTCAGTGCTCAGAGTGTCAGCTTGTAAAACCAGAGATCAGTGGTATGCTTGAAAGTAGTGGCAGAATACCAAATTTTTTTAGGTAGGTCTCTTCTCTCCTCAACAAAGGAAAGCACCTCTCCTCAAAACTTATTTTTAACTATTTGCAGCGTGAGTTCAAGTCTCTATTGGTGGGACCCCTTTTTCTAATCTACTGGTGACCAAGATATTGAAGTTCTTAATGACCTAGTATTTTGCAGTTTCACAAACACAATCATGTATGTAGCAGTCAATTTTAATTACGTTTAATTATTATTAAGAACATTAATTTGTAATAATATGTCTCATTTGTGATTTGGTGTATTATTAGGGTAAGATAAAAAGGCTGTCATTTCAGATGATCTCCCTAACTATTATACATATTCAATTGCTTCCAAATTTCCCCATTTATGTAACTGACGCCAGCGAAAAATTAGTTTGTCAAATTGAAATAATGGTCTTATTGTTTAATTTTATATCGATTTCCTAATTAATTTTCTTTTGTCTTTTATCCGACATTTAAAGTGAAAATGGTGAGTTGCGTTACATTTCAGGGCCTTCTATGTTCTTAAAATTAAAACACTCCAATTTTGCCGTCCTGGAGTGATTCTAAAATTGTTCTGAATTTTGATTTAATAATCAATTTCGTTTCCTCCCAAGATTTTATTCATCCAGTGATGCTTTTATTACTTACGAAAGTAATTTATTTTACGGAGTTAATTTTTTCATTTTTACTTTGAAACAAGGCTAATTTTCCCCTAATGTGTCGGTTGAGAAATTTGCCGAAAGAGAAAATCAATCCTTTTTGGATCATGAAATTCGCTTGAAAGTTGAGTTGCATTCGCTTTTCCTCCGTTTCCTTGACTGGGAAATTTTAGAGTAAGCGGAAGCCTATTAAGAGCCATCATTTACTTTCCTGAGACCCTCTAATATATGATATGATTTTGATAACATCATTTCAATTTAAGGATAAAAATAACGATGTATGCTAATTATTGTTGCAAGAGGTAAATATTTAATACTCATTTAGATAGGCATTCAACGTGACTTTACCTTGATTGATCAGATTGTATTCCTCCTGCGACGCAGTGGTTCGTGATCATATTTGGTGTGGTCACGAAATCGATCTTTATCGGCGCCATATTCAGTATTTTTAATTATGGCCAAAAAGAGGGGTGATATAATGCGTTTCTCACAAGAGGGACAGCAGAACAAACCCCATCTACCGAAATCAAGTTGTATTAACACTTTCTTATCAATAGGTTTGTAAAATCCAGCTTTCAAGGATCACAATGCATTAGATTTACGGCATTAATTTACAGAACAATGTTTATGTTTTTTATTTATTATTTATTTTAGACTCCTCTTTATTGGCGAGACTTTCTCCTGTCATATCAGCCTTCACAATGACAGCCCGTATGAGTGCAAAAAAGTCATACTAAAGGTGAGTTAAATTTGTTCATTGTAATTTCTTTCGTTGCCTGTTATCAACACCAATTACATTAATAAGCGAAGAAAAATAAGTAATGACTAGCTAGAAAATGTGCTTAAATGGGGCTTGTGGTCTATGACGTTCTCTGGATTTCCCAGCTTTATTTTTATTTTCTTTCTCTTAATAACTTGATTTTTTTGTGATTTTGTGATCACTATGAATAATCATTGCCTAACTCAAGTGTCTATTCTGCTTTATTGAAATATATGCGAGAGTATCTATATGTTTGGTCATTTTGGATTCGCATTTTTCCATAAATTAGTGAGTGACGTGCAGTAAACCATCGCTTTTAATTTCTTTCCATTATTTCTCCTATTACCTGCCGTAGTGCAAAAAATTTTGCAATTTTTAATTGGAGGAAGCAAATGTAATCGGTTAACAGAAAATTCGATAAATGATAAAAAAATACGCGGAGAGCAACGTCAAAGTATCAAAAAGTCTTATTTGATTTGATCTTTGGACTTGAGTTGTACAATATTTACTCAATGGGTAGTTCACGTTCAAAAATTCGAATTTCATGATTCTTCCCCATGAATTGCTGCCAATTCCTGTCTACGATACCCAGTGCTTATGATGTCCATATTGTTTTGCATCAAATTGTTAATCTATGGTTTAAATTTTTTTTAGATTAACTTATGAAACTGAAAATGTCTTCAGATTTTGAACTATATAGTCTTAATCATTAGTAATATTGAATGAGTTAGGACAGTGGAAGTGTCTCACTTCATTGGTACTCCTATATTCATGTGGATACTTACTTTTACTCCATAGGTTATATCAATGTCCAAACTTAACTTCCTAAGCCCACAAATTCTTGCCTTATAGCTCATCTCCACGGTGTTCAGAGCTGATTCACCGAAATACTAGTTTGAGAGGTCGACAGTGTCATCTCGATACATTTGTCTTTTTGGAATCCAAAGAGTAAATAGTTGATCCCAGCAGTGGTGTTTTTTTTCGTAGCAGAGATTAGTTGCAGAGACCAAAATAGAGAAATATCATGAGTTGACAGAGACGCATTCATTTCTCTTTATGCATAGTGAATCAGCAGCCTATTTCTTCTCGTCACTCTGATTCTCATTGCGACTTATCCAATTGAGAAATTAATGATACAATACACTGACCACCAAAACACTGTGATAATTACAATAATGTACTTCTTCAATTGTGATTTCGCTACATTGTCCGAGCATCAAATATTGTTTGAGTGCTATTCCATGCCGTAGCTAAAGAAAACTACCAATTTTAATCAGAGGATAAATTCAGACACTGTAACATTATAATGGTCTAAATATGATAGCAAATATAGAATACAAGTTATGGTATCAAGAGTGTTTTACTGTTGAATTCTGACTTCCTCCGTTTACTTAATTGATGCAGGTCTTTGCGCCTTTATCTACAGTTCAAAAACCAGCTCTCTTTGAAATCTAATCCCTATTTTTCTGAATGGGAGTTCACGTCAAAGTTATTGGTCTACTAGTTGGTTGATTTGAGATGTTGACAATGTCCTTCGAGTTCCTCCTTTTTCTCGGAGTCGAAAAGAGATTTATTTGACGCTGTTAGCAGTGGTGCAACAGCCTGAAAACTCAGCAGTCGCGAGGCTAAGGCCCATTGGTGCAGGTATGTGAATGGTCAACCGCACTGGTTAGTAAAAGGAATGGGAGAATGCAAGTTCTCTTTAAAGCCCCTCCCTCTACTTAAGTCAAGTGTTGGAAATACTTTCCGTGATTGGCTTAAGAAGTTCTATTTTATGCTAGCTAGCGCTTCGTAGGTGATGTATTTATGTCCAGTTTGTTCAATAGGCAGTGATTAGTAAATTCTCGTATTAAAAATTAAACAAGGAGAAGCAATACCTTAAATATTCCTTTAGTGGGGAGAGATGGTAATGAAATTTGAATCCCTACGA
The DNA here is from genome assembly GCA_900708905.1 of Hymenolepis diminuta. NCBI lineage: Eukaryota > Metazoa > Platyhelminthes > Cestoda > Cyclophyllidea > Hymenolepididae > Hymenolepis > Hymenolepis diminuta. The sequence continues at coordinate 2,311,636 of CAADRB010000008.1, forward strand.
TTGCCATTAGTTGCTTGTCGAGGTTCCTGTCTTAAGATATTTGAAAGTGCTTAGTTCTTTAACATTTATTTTTGAAACCAATTGGTTTTCATAAGCGAAGACTTCTTTTCATTTGTATTTTATCGCCCATTTCGGACCCTGGGACTTACGTGTTTGAAGGACTGAATGGTGGTATCACTCATATTTTCATATTTATTGTTTTGTACATGCTAATATCTGCTGTCATCAATAATTATAATTTATAATGTAAACTTACCGAATACAGTAACGCAATTTTAAAGATTTAATTTGCAATAAAAGTACACATGTTCTAAATGCGAACATGTGAAGTTCAGTTTACTCATTTAGAAGAAGTGGAAAGATTTCGGACTGTCGAATCATAGTAGTACTAATGGTACTCTTTCAATATCTTGTCAAGGAATCCCAATCTCACCTTATCTCTTGTTTGGTTGGTGGTAACCTGAAGACATACCGGTGTCTAATCTTAGCTGTCTGTCTATTAATTAAAACATTCCAGAGGTCTTAAATTTCTCTTACGAGTAAAAAACGAAGCAGATTATTCAAGGGACTTATAACACTTTTACCTATTATCTTAAGGCTGTCTGATATTGATAATTTCGTAATCAACTTTCATATGCGTTTAGTATTTTTTTTAAGAATAGATTAGTGTTTTTACAACTTTTTCGCAACAGTGCTTTCTACTTGCTGTGATAACAACTGTTTTATGCCTAAAATTACTGGTTTCGCAGTTTTTTATTCGTAAAATCTACCATTGTTTAAAGCCTTGTGTCTAAATTTAGTAAGTATACCAAAATTCGTAAGTTAATTAAAATGAATTAGTCGGAAGGTCTATCTTTATACTAGCTTACTATTTTAAATATTAATTTTAAGGAAAGATTTTAAGATTTTCGATTCAGGCAGCAGTCAAAATTTGAAATTCAACAAAAAATAATACCAATCATTCAAATGGCGGTCTGCTGACATGCTTCCGTATCAATAATGTGTTTTTATTTCTCTACAGGTAATGATAAATTCATTTATTTATAGATCGTATCGATAATACCAACTGCGCAATAGGATACTTGGCTTTTGAATTCTAGTGTATTGAAGAGAAGGCTCCGCATTTTGACATTCTTCCTCTCCTTTCGCTTATTATGTTTAATTTTGAGGGTTGTATTTGTGGAGGAATTTCTTTTAAATTTCCTTGAGCGGCTTTGAATTGGGGAAAATTATGTGAAAGTGCCTATTTCTACTTTATGAGCCAGTTGTATCCTACAAGATTTTAAATTCATCGCATTCACCGGCGTTCTAGTATGTCCGATGTTAACTATCGTACTTTTTCTGCAACGGTTTTTACCAAATTCTTTTGCTATTTGGTTACCAAATGATCTTAATTCAGTAAATCTCCTTTTAGTTCACTTTAGGTTGACTCTGAAGTTATTTTCTTTCTAATTTTCCTTTTGTAACAACGGTATATAGGTAATGTGATATAAATAGGTTGGTTTTTCATGTTTATTTTAGACAGTATAACTGATTATTTAATAATCAAATCACAAATACGTATATATTAAACAGACAATTAGGATATTTCATAAAATAAATTGTTTCCAAATAAAGCTTCTTGTTATATTCATCGACTACTAGTGTTGTTCAATTGTAAGTCCTATTCGCTGATATTTTTCTTCACTTTTACACGTCTGCGTTCATCTTATATTTCATAAACCAGTGTAGGAGGTACATCGGGACCTATAAAGACCCTTTGTGGTGGTATAAGATTAGAGCCTCTTATCGCTAACTACTTTGTCCACAGTATAACTGTAAACCATGAGATAGCGAAAAGCCTAACCCAGAACCAGTTAAATACCAGCCCCAATATATTTAAATTAATTAATCGAAACGGAAAAGGAATACATCGGCTAGGTACAGGAAAGAATGGGCTGTGTTTTGGGCTTTTACGACAACTAGTTTGCCTTTGTTGAGGTCAGTCAATAAGTTCAATGTAATAAGCAAAATAGCATTTAAATATGAGGGCTGTTTGTTAATTAGGGTTACTGTACGAGATTGCCAATATCTTAAACTGGATGATTTTCTTAATTCACAAAGGTGGCCGTACAAGGCAGTCGAGAACACACTCAGCTGGCTATTCGTGGCTCTTCAGCAGGTCAATTACCCAGCGTTGTTGAAGGTGGTGGTGCAAGTGGATGGACAGCTGCCGAGGGATGTCGACTCCGGCCACAGGAGAACTTCAACGCTGTCATTCAACATGACCTAAAGGAGATGGGTGTCAACACGTTACTGTGTTCGGTTTCCTATGTAGTGCGTTTACCGATTTCTGCCTTGCAAGAAGCTATTATGGGCCCGGGGGGAGTTCAACTGCCGTCTGGTCCTTTGGTGACTGAGATTACTGTTCCCAAAGGTGAGTGATTTTAAAGGAAATGAATCTGCCTGAGCGTCTTTGTGGTCGAATTTGGCTATATATAAAAAAGATAACCTTGTTGCGTCCTTAATTCGACGAGTATACAAACTGATGGTAGTTATTTGTTGATCATGCTCTGTTTTATATAATATTACTTCCTCAGCTTGTAAGCCGTTTGCTGATTTTTCTTTAGTGTAATTTGATGCACTACCTGAAAACTTTTTTGCTCTTTATTGCTTTCTCTCTCGATGTCTCAGGTTTATTTTATGTATGTTTCCTATTTTGTTATGATAAAGTTCGTAGAGGCCTAAAGCAGCAATTACTTAACTAGCTATCGCCATCCTGTTCTCCTAAAGATGAAGAATAATCCTAAAATGATCGGAGCGCTTATATAAATGTTAAAAGCTAATAAGTCTGAGCAATATATATTATATATGATATATTCATTTTAATAATTAAAAGCTCTTCAGTGCTTATCTCTATACTGGTGGCACAGGGGTCTGTGTGGCCGTCTACAAACATTCAGTTCAAGACCTCATTTATTTTACATAAGTCCGCCTACTTACAAAGTTATCATTGGACATACTATGTCGATCGACCTGGCATATTTGTTTTTTTTGTGAAGGAAATAGTTCCTGAAACATTGTGTTTATTCTCTGTTCGATGTTTCTGCTCTAATCGGTACTTTTAATATGGTCCATTTGATTCACAGGTTTTTTCAATGATACGAT